>OW028575.1:66819298-66996798 GCA_932294295.1 Alitta virens | reverse complement strand
TCGCCGTTTTTATGGCTCTTGGCCTTATATGCAACCCACCTCAGTGGTGAATATAAGAACTAGGCATACTGAACAGAAACTCAGAGGTTATAGAGGTTGGCTCTTCTGAGCTGTTTTAGTCTGGAAAGGGAGTGGATGGGTCTCAGAATGGTCAAGAATGGGCTATAATACAGGGAGCGAATTTGTTGTCTACGGAACGCCGCGAATTGGATCCAATTGGATCCCAACTTGTCAGACATGTCCAGAAGTGTAAGTACTAGTTCTTTCTATTAAAATGACAGACCAGATGAATTACAATTAAGGCAAATGACATGTGATTTGTATAAATGTTTTAATTGCACTTGAGCATGCTACTGTAAGTGTGCCAAGGGTGAATTGTAATTTAATAATCTTTTAATGCAATTTTAATATAATTTTAATGAAAAGACTGTTGTAAAATTGAAAACATATTATGTCAACCTTGTTTGTTTCTCTGCCAGGAGAGCCCTCAGGTATAGTTTGTTAAGTCTCACTCAATCGATGTCATTTGACCTTTGACTCTAATTCTCAACATCAAATTGATATTTAAATATTATTTATTAGTTAGAGTAATAAATTTAGTTAATCTAGATAAATTAGATACTTCCCTTTCTGGCGCTCTCTGCGCAGTAGTCCCTTGCATTGGCCAATCCTAGCCTCGGCCTATCAGGCGTTTAATCCTGTCCCCCCCCCTCTCTCTATATAACTGGGGGGTAGCGCCCTTGCAATCATTCGTGTCCACTATTTTCCCGCCCTCCCGCTCCTATAGTGGGATATTCTTAATCTAGAAGCCTTTCTATTGGTAAGCTGCTTGAAATGTTTTGGCATTGTATGCATTGTAAGATGTTAGCATTTTATGTTTAAGTGCTTTCACCTTTTTTTTTTTTTCATTTCTGCCTTTTTTATTTGTATGTATCCTCATGTTGAGTCTTGCCATTGGGTGTCCATGGGGGGCATCTTGTTTATGCAATTGTCCATTTATGTCGCCAAAATAAATGGCAGATCTCTGTCCATGCCTATACAACCTCCGACTTGTCTTTATTGAGTTAACCTTGATTTATACTAGATAGTTTTCCTATTGTATAACTCCCTCGTGACTGCAAACTGTACTTTAATTGTTAATAACAGCAGTTATACAAAACAAAAAATTAAAAAACAAATTAGTAAAATATGCCTAACTTATACTCCATTAGGCATATTTACTAATTTGTTTAGAAACAAATCCCTTCGGCGTCTGGATATAACCATCATGCCCACATGACAAAAACAATACGATATCATGTAATTTTATTACAAATGCACACTTCATTGACGAATGTTTCAGGAAATTAAAACATTCAATCCACGTTATTAGTCTGTTTTTGGCACATGCTTTCTATAATTAGTCAGTATAATATATGTAAGCAATAATATTGACCGATAACCATCATCTCACGCAACTTTCTTGACCTTTATCAATTTGCAATGATCCAGACAGACAGCTAGACAGACAGACAGACAGACAAAGACAGACAAAGACATTTATTTAAATTGTAAATTTTTTATTTTTTTCATATTTTTTTATTTTATTTTTCATATATAGCGCTCTAGAATTAAAAAATAAATTTTTTTTCAGAAGCGCTGTACAATATGAGATCAAAATTAAATTAAAATTGAGAAAATAAATTTAAAATATGTAAATCGATAAAATTACTTGATGTTATTTTAAAATTGACAGTATAAAAATGTCTTTAGTCTTTTTTTAAATAAGTCTAGAGTTTCTGCCTTTTCAATCTGTTGGTAAATTATTCCACCAATGGGGGGCCATGGCAAAGAGACACTCATTTCATATACAAACATTGATTGCAACATACATAGACAAATACACAAGTAAAGATATATTCAAAAAGTATTTTTCTCTATGTGTGGGAGGCCTATCGAGAGGCCACCCAGGTCTAATTTATCATTGAAAAAGCAATTCGACAACCCAATATTTTACCAAAAAGATAGCTAAGTTGTCTTGTCTTATTGAAATCAGTTACATCCAATTCCATAGACTTGGAAACTAAACACCAGAGGGCGTCATGTTCTACCAGGGCTCCCATTGGTTTAAAAGGCAATCCCCAAGTCCTAAATTTAAATTCACATGACGTTCTTTGGTGCTTATTTTCCAAGTCTGTAAATTTGGCTATATATTTTCACCTCGAAATTCCATGACTCAGTGAGTGATAGCAATAAGCTTCAACACCTCTGGTGGAAAATAAAATTCATTTAAATTCCAGTAGTTTGGCCAATTAAACATGTACAACACATTACAATATCATTTGCACATGATTTCACTGTCATATTGGGTGAGTGGAGTTAATTATTTACGAGGTCAACAAATATGGAATATGACATCATGATTGGCCAGTATGATGTCACTGATTGTTCTCTGTTGGTGATGTCATTCAGGCATTAAACAATCCGCCTATTCCTCCCAGCGAGCCTAGCGCATCATAATTACGAGACTATAGGCAAAAGCATGTAACCTTCCATATTAATTACTTAATTATATAATTAATTGGCCAACTAGTAACATGCAAAAACAATTAAGAAGAGAAAGGGTGTCATTTTCGACACCATAGCCAAGGTCTTAGTAACTTTTAGGTCTTATAATTTGGTTCTTCATCAACTACTTGGACGAGAAATGCAGTTTCTCTGGTAGGACCTCATCAGGAAATTTCTTCATCAACTGATCCTGGTTGCTCAAAAAAATAAAGGTTATACAGTTAGTTTCATTAAAAACAGCCTGTCAAATTGAACCTAGACAAAACTAGACGTCTGCTGTATGATGCTACCTATCACTAAACGGAACTGTCTGGCTATAGCTGGCTACTCAAAGCCGGATCTAAAGGTACATTCAGCACCATTTGGTGCATAAGTTGAGAGCAACGTATATTTGTAATTTTTGCTGAAAAGATGCATGCCTTTTGTACATACATATTTATGATATATTAGATGAATTTCTCACATTTACCAAGGTTTATATTTTGTCGGTGGTAGGTGTAATCCGACTACAAGCTAGGAGTAGACAGAAGCGGCTATCTAGCTCTAGCCAGTTATAGCTGGAGCCAGGAAAAGGTCGCTACATCTGTCTAGAGTCGACTATACTTTATGAAACTAATGTACAAGTAGTGATAGACCTAAAAGTACATGACCTTGACTCACTGCAACTTTTGTGATACATAATCATACACAATAATGATATTGATACATAATTTGAAATGGTATATGTCTGACCAGGACAGGTGCAGTTGGAGCTAATGATGCCAATTATGTGTTGATTTAGCCTATACTGTGTCCTGACGAACATGCAGACAGTTATTATAAGTTTTTCTGATATACCATAAGCAGATTTGTAGTAGTTAGGATAGTCATACACTGAAATGTTATTCCATGAAAAAATCTTTAATGGATTAACTATTACAGAACGACTATATAATCAGATTATCTGGCATATGTTGAGATGGTCTGGCATAATAGGCCGCAGGAGCGGCCCCGTAAGGGCCGCCTGTAGGGCTTTTATGACTAGAGATTGGCCAAAAACAAAATCTACTGACGTGCTATTTTCAAATGACCGGAGCAGAACTTTGTTGTCCTATTTAATCTGCGCGGCCATGATGCGCACAAACTTATAATGACCTACTTACACAAAAATCGTTCTTAACAGCTCTTAACTTTAAGATCTAGCAGACAAATTTGAATAAACTCACGTTAGAACACTTAATGATCATTTCTATATGATTCAAGACTGGACAAACAGTAGAAATATGGTTTTGAATGTTCCATGGGAGCGATGACAATTGCGGTGATTTTCCAATAATCTAGCCAACTAAATGAACGTTCGACCAATCAGAGCAGAGCTTATTTTAATGCTTGGTCATTTGCTAGGCAACGACCTCTAACAAACTCTGTGATTGGCGCTTATAAAAAGGTTTTAGAAATCAATGCGCGATCATGATGCGCCCAGACGAAATAGTCCAAAACGTCACAACTAACTATTATCGATGACGTCACAGAGAATTACTATTATCGATGACGTCACAGAGAATTGCCTTTGACGCCGCACCACTGCGAGGCATGTTATACAAGTTTGCGCTGAAAAACGACGTGTTCGCTCAACGGGAACGATCGCGATTTTGGATTCCTAGACTGTTACGTAACTAATTGCTATTAGACATGATGAAGAAGAAATGAACACTATTGAGCAATAATGCCAATATGTGGGTCTTAAAAAAAATAGAAAGCGGCTGTGGAATTTTTTTTTTTTTTTTTCTGTTTTGCAATTGCATTTAATGTTTCACCAGAAGTCAAATAGGCCTAGATATTAATTACATTATTATTTAGCTGAAAATGTAAATAATTATAATTGGCAGGTTTAAATTATGTTAAATATTCAAGAAATGTAGTTTATTGTGACGGTTCTGTAATAACTACATTTTACCAATCTAATTATAGTCACATGAACTCCATAAAGACCTAATGCTTGGAGTTATTAAATTATATTCCTATAAACATATGACAAATGCAATTTTTGATGACTAGAAATATGTGTCTCCTCACTTGAAAAAAATAAATTACAACCTTGTTTACAGCTGAACTTGAAACCTCCTATAGTGGAGATTTACAGGAAAAAAAAAAATTTAATACCAGAAAGTTCCTTAGATCAGTGGCATGTTTCATCAGACAAAAGTAAACGTTGGATTAATTTATGTTAGATATAGCAGCCTAGTAGCAGCTACACATATGAGTGGTGGGGGGATAAAAAATAATTACCACTCTGTTTACTACTTTCATGTCAAATTTCAAGTATTTCATCAAGTTGGTAGCTGAATTATAAAGCTGGTTGAACTTGGTAGTTTATCAATATTTATTACCCATTTCTCTGCTTCATTGATTGGCAATAAGCAGAAAATCAGGACGTTTTAAAAATGCATTATCATTATTTAACCAACAATTTCAAGAAAAATAAATAATTTAAGCATTGCTGCTTATACACTTGCTTTTCTGCTCCCATGAAGTAAGGTTAGAGTGAAGAAAAACTGAAAATAAGCATCTTTTTCTGCAAAAGTGTGTGATATTACCCACATGTATGAAAATGGCATCAAAGTATAATTTAAGTAAATCACACCTGCGGCCCCTCATGCACATTGCATTATCATATTATTTAATTTAGATATTCTTATCATGACGTTATGAAGGAAGAGATATCCAAAATAATATTTATGTAGGTAATTACAGTTTTTATGACATCAATCATCAGTCATGATCACCAGTATTTTCTGGTTTCTATTTCTATGTACATGTATCTATATATGTCTCAATGCTACTGGGTGTGAAGCTTCGTCAGCTTATAAGACCAGCTGCCAGAGGCAGAGGTAATGATGAGATGATAAGGCTTGGAGTCCACACAGTGTTATACAAACCTTGTGGTGATCATCTGTAGGATCCCAGGCTTCTTTCAGTGAATATATAATGTCTACATGGCCAAATGTGCCACGTGCATTTTCCATGAGAAGGATAAATGCATGGAAAATGCATGGTTTTTAGCTAATTACAATAAGGCAAAAACCATGAGTTTTCCATGCGTTTATCCAAATGCATGGAAAACACATGTGGCACAATTGGCCATGTAGATTATGCTTGAACATGATTACAATGATTAGGTCACATAAATATCAGTCACTATCGTTGTTATGGAAATAAAGCATTCCAAATCTGGCCAACGTCGGAAAAACATTCCATCAACATCAACGCCGTCATCCCGATGTTGTCCCAATTTTGAATGCTCTCTGGTTAATAGTTATAAGTGTTATCTTTTTTTGTATGACCATATCTTCAAAGATGATATTAATTGCCCATATAGTAGCATGCCATCTGTATCTGCTCAATTGATGTCAGACCAATGTCGGCTGATGCTTTGCCGATGCCTTGCCGACACTGTACCGACATTGAGCCGACGTTGAGGCAATGTTGCGTGTTATCTGGGCAACTTTTAGCTCTTACCAAATCTTTTCGTGGGCAATTTGCAAATGGCGTAAGTTTGTGAAATATGAAGACCGTCCACTTTCAAGACAGGCCCATAGGAGTACCTACAGTTGGGGAGGCCTATTGTAAGTAACCTCACTAAATGCTGTTTTTCATTTATCTATGAGCGTTATTAGCGCTAATTTAGTATTATAACCATTTCTAAACCCAAACTGATAATCATATAATATGTTATGGTGACTAATGAAATTAACAACAAGAAAATACTTTTTCATAGATCTTTGAAATGAATGGCAGTTCTGAGACAGGTCTATAATTGTTTATGGATGTCAGATTTCACAATTAAGATCACCTCAATTACTACTAAGACCACAAAGTTTTGTTTGTTCCTTTCTACATGGCCAATTGTGCCATGTGCGTTTTCCATGAGAAGGATAAACGCATGGAAAACGCATGGTTTTTAGCTATTTATAATGAGATGGGAAAACGCATGTGGCACAAGTGGCCATGTATATCCGTACTACTGGAATTTGCCTCACAAATAACAGTGAGATTATCACAAATGGGTTACAGCTAATTTCATTTGATATCATGTGAATGAAAGACTCCCATTGGCTAAGGCAGTCCGAGCCAATGGTATTCCTGGATTCACATGACATCATCTCGTGCTTTCTTTCCATGTCAATGAAGCCAGCTGTAAAGTTCCCTATTGGAAAAATGGTCACATAGGAAGAAATCAGGATCATGATTATCTATAAAACACAGTAATCAACTTCTTAGGGTAATCTTTATTTCAGTGACAAAGTTAAAATCTAAATGCTAAACTCACTGGGGTTAAGAGCAGGCCAATCGTCTTGTTCAATTCTTATGTCTTTATAATTCACATCAGCTAAAGCAAAAAGAATCCTTGCCACCTCTGGCTTTTCCATTTAAATTCGTCAGCTTGTAGAGACCGGTTGTACAAACAGTAATTAAGTTACACCTAATGTAATTGTGTTGAAGTCTTTGCACAATGCCAGAAATCATAGACTTGGAAGCTACTCCAGACTCCCAATGGGCGAGGGACTGCTTTGGCTAACTGTAGTCCTGGATTCACAAGACGTACGTCCTCTGGAGTTTGTTTCCAAGTCTATGAAATCAGCTGTAAATGTGAGCTTTTTGCTAGAGGAGAACGTGTAGTGGTAAGGTGAGCCACTCCTCGTTAAAGCAACTTACAATCTAAAACAATTGTGTGGTGCCCTTACCTTTGTTGAACACGCACTCGCACCTTTTGAGGATGTACAAACAAAAGAACATTTATAATAATATTATAATTGACTGCCAAAAGTGGAAATTGTACAAACACATGGCTTGCACAATGCTGCTGAACAAACTCACATATAGATATGAATTATGAAATTTTCTGTCAAGTTTTTTAACCCTGATTATTATACTTGAATTTGAAATATTGGGCAAGGAAATGTAGATGAAGATTTTTTGTAGGTCAATAATTGTTTCATTGACGACATTTATCAGTTCGGTAAAATTTACTAGTATGTGCACGGGTTAAAGTCAAGCCACTGGATATATTACTGTTTTTGGTGATTCAGCAATTTAATGAGGATATATAGGGACTTCGCAGACAGCATGATGTATGCTGATGACACTGCCCTGGCTCCTTTACTTATATTCTGTTTAACTTTTTTAGGCAAATTAAAATCTCTACGGAACTGTTGAGAAACTCACAAAGGATTCCTCATTAGTTCAACTTACCCATGAGTTTGACTGTTTGGGTAAGTTGAGCCAATACAGTAATACCCCTGGGCTATTCAGGAAAAAGTGGCTCAACTTACCCTACTCTATACTATATACATGATATAGATCCAGGGTGAGTTCATTCATCAAGCTATTCAAGAGACCTGGTACTTTTTCTTTCCACACAGGGGCGCTGAAATCAGGGCTGGATGTGCTCTACCGATTTATGAAGTCACTGAACACTTTGATTCACTCACCGTTCCTGGTAAGACCATAGCATGATCGATGTTGGTTGCAATTAGTTTGGCAACATTTGGCTACATTAAAAGAATGGGCAAGTCGTCATTGCGGCAATGTTAGCAACACCACACACAGTGCTGAGGGGCATGTGGTGTTGTGGTGTTTATAAATAGGACTCGGACTGCTTGTTGCGCCCCCTCTCGGAATAGTGAGATGTTATCTTCACTTGAACCTTTATACATGTATGTAAATAAATGATAGAGGTCTTAGATAACAATGCATTTTCAGAAGTATCAGGTGTGTTATTGATTATAAATATTGACATTTCTCTATTTTCATGTTTTTATGCTGTTTTTCTCTCTAATAGGCTCTATTTTGGTTTGAGTCTGGAATACATAAGAAATTAAAGTGTATGATATTGTATAATATAATTTGGAAAACCTTCTACATGTACAGTGAAATTGTGCTACCGAATGCAAGTTAATTTAGTAAACCCAACCAACCCAAGGTCATCAGAAAAGTTTGGTCCAACACAATTTTCTTCATGGTCATTTGACATTGATCTGTGAAGCCCTAATTTATGCACATTGAGTTAGAACATTTATTAAAAAATGAAATTGCATTCAGCAACTTTTTATATGTAGAGTATATCAGAGTATAAATTAATCAGTTATATTAATATATTAAAAGTGGTAAAGATTATGGATTTGATGACAAACATTTTCCAGGTTGACCAATGCACCTGCTCTACAGAGCATGAGGTTGACCTATATATTTACCTGAGGTCACCTGTCAATTGATTTGAAGAGTTCATTGTGAAGATGGGAACTGTCAGGAATGTCATCTTGGTTGTTTTTCTGGCATATTTTGCACATGTGGTCAACAGGTTGATGTAAGTATCTGTTTGTTGTAAGTATCTGAATTATTTTGCTGTTTACTGACAGCATTCAACAGCAGGTACTTCAAAAGTTTGGAAAGCTGGTTTCCAAACAACAGACCTATATGAGGATATTCTATGTTAAAATTTCTCATGGATTTATTGTAAATATTATTTCTTGTTTTATGTTCAGCCAATTGAAAAACAGTTTTTACTGATATTGTATTACTGATTAAATATATTCAATAAATAAATAAATGAAAGTCCCAACTGATCATGCAATGATGTATTGATGATGAATATAAAAGTAATTGTTAAACATCATTTTTCACTGTTTTATCACGCATCATCAGTTAGCTTAATTATATGCAAAAAATCTTAAATCTTAAAATCTTAAATACTTGCCGTGATCAGCCAGAAATTAAACCATGACTGACAACAAGAAAATCTCCTTTGGGAAGTTTATCTTCAGCCATGTAATGGCATAATGGGCTAATTCATTGGAGAGCAGTGTACTGAATGTGAAATGCATCGTGTTGCAGTGTTATGCTTGACCTTCACAAGGTCGTTCACTACCACGAACCAGGACCCTGCCATCTGGTGTCTGGAGCTGGTGAGTATTATTCTTGAAATATTTTAAAACATCAAGTGATTCTGGTTCGGTTATATGATATGAGTGCTAATTTGTCAAATTCAGATGAAGGATCAGAAGACTTAAAAGTACTGAGCAATGGGATAGCTTTAATAACATCTGTAAGTAAATGCTAATTTTTCTTTTCAGTGTCTGATTAATTGCATTTCTTAGAAATGAATAGGGTAAAGTTTCTGCAAGGTTAATGACACTACACTCTAAAGAAACACTTAAGAAAGAGTATATTATATCTATTGCCAAACAATATCTTGGCTGATTAAAAAAAGAATTTGGATGGACACCAGCGAAACAATTAATAGTGTATCTGACTGATGCTTCGGTCACAAATTATTTACTTTAGTACCATTTATTGCAAGTTTGTTTGGAATCAGATGGCAAACATCTTATTTCGTAAATTATATGACTTACAGGGACTGAGAGTTCCACCTCCTGGCAATGACAAAATAAAACACCGACGGGGCCGAATCTTGAAATTTGACTTTCACAATCCTGATGCTGGAGTGGAGGATGTGAAGATTGTGAATGCAGATGAGATGTTGGATTTGAATCCTCATGGCATCAGTTTATGGGAAGACAAGAAAACGGGTCAGTACGGCTGTCTGGTTCTGGAATAACTTAACTGCACATAACAGCTGAAGCGCTACCTGAAACTAGCCCCATGGCTCACGCTGATAACAGGCCCTGTCTTGCGAGGCAGTCTGATCGGGCTACCTGAAACTACCCATAAGTAAGAACCCGTCACAAGGAATGCATTCTGGGATAATCTACATTTGTACTATTGTAATTTACCGATTGTCGCAGTTCCCAGATAGCATGCCAAATTGAATCTAAAAGGGGAGAAAAAGTATCAAGAGCCTACAGGGGGCACTATGACCGTAGTACATAAAATGACAATAAGATGATGTCACTACACCATTGTTGCATGGATGACGTCACAATATAGATGACATCATCACAAAACTAATCTGCTACGGTGTCTGTGACCTCTTTTGGTACTTTTTCTCCCCATAAGATGACATCACTACACCATTGTTGCATGGATGATGTCACACAATAGTTGACGTCATCAAAGAATACTTATCTGCTACGGTGTCAGTGACCTCTTGTGGTACTTTTCTCCTCATTGTTACAAGGTTTAAGGTTTATTTAGTAGACACCCAAATTGGCTCGTGGCCGCTTGATTAGGTGTGTGTTTTCACAATGTTTAAATATAATTGCAAGTAAAACAATTCTGTATGTTACAGTTAATTTGGTATCCATTAATTATATAAAGTTTGACATATTGAGCAAATCCAACCAGACTTGCTCAATATGTCAAACTTTTTTACAACATTGGTCGACGTGGACGCCATTGTCTAGCTGATCTAGTTTCTTATTTTGATTCAATAAAACCACTTTGAAGTAACTGATAACCAACATTTGATATCTCTCCAAGGTTGGTCTTAATTACATGTATGAGGTTTCATTTATCAAAATATCCTGTGTTTTTACTTAAATCTTGACCATCCATCTTTACAGTAATAGTAACATTTGTTATGATTACTAGGACAAGTGAGGGTATTTGTCGTCAACCATCCCGTCAAAGATGATGTGGACTACATTTGCATCTTTGATTATGATGTGAAATCGAACACCTTACGACATGTGAAGTCTGTCACCCATCCTGATTTTGGGTTGTAAGTAATCGCTTTTTGGTTGAGAAAGTTTCTTTTATGGCGGTTGTTCAGGCATAGTGGCTTAACTTCTCGTACGTTTCAGACAAAATGATGTCGTTGCGACAGGACCAGAATCTTTTTACACCTCTGTATACAGTTATGGCAGAACAAATAAACTGATGATGTTAACAGAAGTGTTGTTTCGCATACGGCTTGGTGCTATCATGTATTACGATGGAAAGCGGTTCGTAACTGTGGAGACAGGTTTGCACTCAGCCAATGGAATTTCAATTTCCCCGGATGGAATGTAAGTACAGTGTATTTATATTTTATTGACTAACAAGTAAATCTACATGGTTGGGATAGGATTGCCATTCAATGCATCTCATGCTTTAGCTTGAGCTGCAATGTGTTTGGTAGTTACTGGTTAGGATATTGGTGATCATGCTCTCCTGAATATTCCTACACTTGCAATCTTCATGTTCAGAAGGCTCCGGTAGATTTTGTTCAAGGGAGAGGTTATAAATATGGTTTAATTACAATGTTTATGGTGAGGAAAGTAAAAGACTATTATTTTCATAACATTATAGCTACTTCTAGAATTGGTTATTACAGTGACAATGGCAGCAAGACAATACGAGGTGGGGCCTGGTGGTAGCGTGCTGGGCTTCCAACCGGTCCCATGATTGATTCCTGGTTGAGCCTAAGGGCGATAGCTGTTTCATCCATCAACTCATTGCCATGGTCCCTGCCTGTCCTAATTAGACCAACAGGTGCAGAAATACAGGATGTAAATCCACACCACAACCACCACAACAAGACAAGATAACAATAGCTAACAATAGACAAATTGTACAATATTTTGCTAATGAGTCATGTGATATTTTGTAATTGTAATGATCAGGATTGGGTAAAATAGTTCATCTAAGGATGTAATGCAGTGTCTTGATGTACAATGTATAAACAAGGTTAACAATTTCAGGCATCTTTATCTGGCGGGATCTCTGGATCGAACTGTTCGCATTTACAATAGGAAGTCTGACAATAGCCTCACTTTCATTCGGGTATGACTTTCTTCTGAACGAGTTAATGTTTTGCAGTTACAATTTATATGCTATTGGTAGAATTAAAAAAAAAAAAACTTGTGATTTCAGGAAATTGCACTTGGCACAACACCAGATAATGTGAACACTGACCCAGAGACTGGTGAATTATGGATAGGAGCGCACCCAATAGGATATCACATAACAAAACACATGGAAAACCCAGAGGAGGGCGCTCCATCACAAGTACGTATTTTGACAAATATTCACCATTATTGTGATGTTGAAGTTTAAATCAATATCAATTTGATAATGGGCAACAATAAGAAATAACACTGAATTATTTTCAAAATTGCAGGTCTTGAGAATTAGAATTCAAGGTGATACAGAATTTATAGAAGAAGTTTTTGCAGAACCAAAAATGAGAATCTATGGATCCAGCAGCGCAGAAAGATACATGGATGGAATGCTTGTTGGGTCTATTCAACATAAACTTTTATATTGTCAACTCAGGCATATTTCTAGAATAGAATAAATATTTATTTCACATAACTTTGTTGGCATATTTGTTTTATTGGCACAAAAAGTTGGGGAGATGGGGGGGGGGGGGCTTTTGGGACATGGGGTACATTGGGACACCTGCCATATCTCGATAATAAAAAAATTCAGAAATCCATGGCTGGCCTCAAACTAAAGTTGGGGAACAATCTTCATTTTATCTGTAGAAATCGTCAAGATCAAGTGAAGCATTCAGCTGTGGTGGATCATTTCACGTTTTTTGAAGTCTGAAGTAAATTTTCCATTCATACTTTCGAACTCTAGCGTTTCACACGATAGTGCACAACAGTTACGACATATCCATGTTTCATAAGTGCCTTTCATAGAGATTTGAATAAGTATAGTAAACATCTCACACAGCATGAATGGAAGAGTTATCGGGGGTTCTTTAAAAAACCACTGCCCTGGGGTCCGTGACTATAATTAAGCAAAATTATGTTGAATATCAAAAGTATGGCGACAACCAAACACATGAATTTCAGAGGCACAATTAGAGTGGCCCTGACCTCAAGATGAGAGGGTTTTATTATAGTATTTTAGGGAAAGGCTGTGTGTCAGACCGTAAAGGCAGTTCATCCCAAATTCATGTCTCCACAGATATTTGAAATTGGTAAAAAAATTAACCAGGCAATGAGTTTAAAGCTGCATTGTCCGACGGTTTTTATACCAACAAAAAAGCTACCCAAATGAAAGAAAATGTTTCTTACTGAATTCGATAACCCAAACTGTCTAGATTGTACTAAATTAAATTATTGCCGGAATTTATTTCATCGACTTTGTTTACATTTTAGCTAATTATTCAAGGGCCTCCATCTCCCTATCACAATGGTACATCAGTTGTTATGTTATGTATTTGCGCGATCAGTTTAAATTTGTAGAAAATAAATGTATAGGCCTATAAGACACGGGTAGGCAAACTAAAACTAACAAATTAATATTTATTTTATATTGTCAGTAAATTTCGAAAATGTAAATTTGATGTGCCTATTGTGATTGCATCAGTATAAGAACATATTCATCAGTTATCTTATAAGATAGTTACTCTTTGATATATAGATACATACTGGCTGCCTACTGCTCTTATTATTTTACCTTTGGAAACTTTAATTTTATATTATCTGTTCAGTGTCCAATGTCCATCATTTAGCAAACAACACAAAAATAACATAAAATAAAAAATGTCAAATGCCGGTAAAATAACATTTATGCAGTAGTCACAGAAGATGTAATGTGAAACCTGGCGATTTTTTTAGGTTTGAGGCCTCTTAAAAATATGGGACAAGTCTATTTATAGCTGGAGTTTCACACAAGTGCAGGCACGTAAGTATATAATGTAAAATTGTATATGTAAGTTTACTAATGTTATCACATGTAGTTACTAATATATGTATATTCATAATGTATCATTGATATGAGATGGAATACCCATGCCTCTTGTGTATACTATTTCTTTCTGTGATAGGTATTTTGGACCCATTTTGACACCTTTCACTGCTTAGCTGATCTACATTAGCTCACCAAGATCACCGACCACAGGTCAATGAAAAGCCAAATATGGGAGCTGTCAGAAATGTCATCTTAGTTGTTTTGGTTGCTTACTTT
Source organism: Alitta virens (assembly GCA_932294295.1). Lineage (NCBI taxonomy): Eukaryota > Metazoa > Annelida > Polychaeta > Phyllodocida > Nereididae > Alitta > Alitta virens. The sequence goes on along the minus strand of OW028575.1, from coordinate 66,982,410 downwards.
GTCCATGTGGTCAACAGATTCATGTAAGTACATGTTTAATGTTTAATGTATAATGTAGTGGGGTAAGGTGAGCCACTTTTTGGTAGATATATATCTAAGCCTACAAGCCTGCGGCTCTAGGTACACTGTATTATTAAATTGAGAGCCTTTTCAACATGAAACAGAAGAACACAATTTAAGGCAAACATGACAAAAGTGCCACATGTAATACATTTACATTGTATAATATCATGGAAAATGTTTCTGTGAAAACGTAAGACATGGTTTAACTGTTGAGCCCCTGTTAAAGGTATTTTACAAGGGGGCAAGTTGCCATAGGCCTAAAAATTGCGGTAGGCCTAAAAGATCATATTGTAAAAAATATCAAATACACTATTTGAGAAGAGAGGCTATTTGTCACATTCAGTATGAGAATAATGAGTTACATGATGCATACTCAGTAAATTAATTACTTTAATTTGTATATTGTGATAATTATCATGATCATAGCTATAACAAATGGTAAGCTCATCCATTACTCAACTAACCTCACTGTGTGGTTTTTGCTAATTTTACTTCGAAGATGTTAATTGGCAAATGCAGTCAATAAGACAACAATAGCATAATTTCTGTCCTCATCGACTTCATGACCTTGTCCAATATTTTGGGGAAAAAGTATTGGATTTTTTTATTTATTTATGAAATATATTTAGAGCAGGGTAAACATATACAGTTGGAAAATAGTTTTACAATATGGCCCTGTTATTAAGCAAAACTATAAAATGAAATTAAATGATATAACAGGATAAAACAATAGTAAAATTACAATTAATTAACAAAAGTAAAAAAAAAACATTAATTAGACGACCTTTACATTTGATCTTAAAATCATGATAAATTCATGTGCCTGGTTTGTTAAATTTTACTTACCATTTCTGACCTTTGGCCTGTGACATCCTCAACTTGCCTGGAATCTTTCCATACTACATCATCAAAAAACCAACAAAAATCCATTAAGTGTGGCTCAACTTCCCCTGTGGCTCAACTGCATACATGTATAACCCCTTTCTAACCTAATAATAATAACTAACAATCATCATGTTTCAGTTCCACGCTTGACCTCAACAGAATAATTCACTACAAAGAACCAGGACCATGTCATCTGGTGTCTGACATTGGTGAGTGCTAATGCTGAATAATAAATAAATAATTTTGATCATCTGAATCTCCAAACATAGCATTTCGCATCACGGCATCAATCGCTTGATCAAGGCATGTCAAATCATAATTTTCAGATGAGGGTTCTGAAGATATACAAGTGTTGAGCAATGGGATAGCTTTAATAACATCTGTAAGTATTTATAACCGCCAGTCTTATGATACTTAGACATTTTTCATAATAATTATCTTATTATTATCAGTTTTTATTTAAATAATAATATATGATGATGATGATTTTATTTGACTTGACTTTTACCTCAATAATACTCAAATGGATTGGTATGGTTGTCTTAAAAAAAATTTTAAATAAAAAAATATATATAGCGTAAAAAGAAAATGTCATATTTCATAATGCAAATTTCAGGATGCGATATTTATTTTATTTTTGGTGATATTTCACCCTATTTATTAAGTCTTCACATTTTTTATTCTTGCAAATATCAAATTATAATTTTATAGTTGTACTGTAAATCCAGTCTAAACATGGTTGTAAATTCAAATAGAACTTACATTGCCTACTTACTTACTTACCTAACTTACTTGCTGATCTACTTACTTCTACACCATTTGCAGGGCTTGAGGTTTCCACCGCCAGGCAGTGATCATACGAAACACCGACGGGGCCGCATCTTGAAATTTGACTTTAACAATCCTGATGCTGGAGTGGAGGATGTGAAGATTGTGAATGCAGATGAGATGTTGGATTTGAATCCTCATGGCATCAGTTTATGGGAAGACAAGAAAACAGGTTTGGTTGGCTTAAATTTTTCACAACGATCTTCACAATATGTATAAATCTGTTTAACCTGGTTTTAGTGTCCCTCTGCTTTTCACGATCAAAAAGCTACAATTTTCTGAATAGTTTATCTGAACCTTAACATAGAATGTACTTACATTCCAAGTGTTTCTCAACACTAATTGTAATATTTGTTAAATTTGCCAGGACAAGTGAGGGTATTTGTCGTCAACCATCCCGTCGAAGTTGATGTGGACTACATTTGCATCTTTAATTATGACGTTAAGTCAAACACCTTGCGGCATGTGAAGTCTATCACCCATCCTGACTTCAGACTGTATGTTTTTTCCCTTTTTTGTTGTAGCAATTATTCATTCATCATATTATGAACCAAAGTATTTTTGAATGACTGTAGTACACGTGTAAATGCTTAAACAATGAACGCATTTTGAGTTGTGAGTGTGAAAAACCACACGCGCATAAGCTGTTTCGGTGAAGCTCTTATCATTACAGTCAACTATATTGTCTTGGAAACTAATCTCATAGACTTGGCAACTAACCCCAGAAGATGTCATGTGGTTCCAGGACTCCAATTGACTAAGGCAGTCCCTCAACCAATAAGAGTCCAGCACTCGCATAACGTCATCTTGAGTTTTGTTTCCAAGTCTATGAAATTGACTATAAATAAATTACTTCCATCTGTAACTAAACTAATATCATTGGATACTGGCGGTATCCTGACAGTATCCTCTCAAATCCATTGATACTGGTAATATTTCACAATACCTAATTATCAATTTCAGGCAAAATGATGTCGTCGCAACAGGACCAGAGTCATTTTATACTTCGTTATATTCCGTAAGCCGAAACATTCTTGTCCAGATGGCGGAAGCAATATTCCAACTGAGATTTGGCTCCGTCATCTACTACGATGGCCAAGAAGCCAAAACAGTGGAGACCGGACTTCTCACAGCCAATGGGATCAATCTATCCCCAGATGGAAAGTAAGATGAAATGTAATAATTTTATTAATAATAAATGCATTTGCTTTTTGTCACTGGTTTGATGGTCAGTCAACAATTTTCAGTTCGAATTGCTCCTGAAACCTTTTTATATTTAAGTTGACATTTTTGGGATTCAGCAAGTGAATTAAGGATTTAGTAGAAGAGCTAACAAGGCAAAAATGTATAATATTAAAGATGGACTAGTTGTATCTTTCAGCAGAACTTATGAAGTCCTCTGGAATTTAGTTTCGCGTCTATGAGTTCTGCCGTAAACTGTCCTACCGGAAACATTACACTCCATAGACTTCAAAACTAAACTCCATGCAGAGGACATCATACAAGATTCTAAGCCCATTTACTTGGATTACTCAGAGTCATACCTAGAATGATAATTGACCCCCTCCCCCCATTCTGTGAATTGGGTACTCACCCCATTGCAGAATATTTTGTAGAGAAAACAATGAAAAACGAATGAACTGGTTTTTTGATATTTAAATTCTGCAACCTATCATTTAATGAGTATTTATTATCTTTACATCTGATCAGGTTACTGTACTTGGCTTTGCCTGTGGACCGAACTGTCAGGATTTACAAAAGAAATGCAGACAATAGCATCAGTTTTGTCAAGGTACTTTGCAGCTTGCTTGGATTAGAATTACCCAAAATATATTGTCATGGATTTTGGTTGCATAAACTTTAACTTTTTAAAATATATATGAATTTTTTTTGTAGGAGATTGCACTAGGTACAGGAGGAGACAACATTAATGTAGATCCAGAAAGTGGAGAATTGTGGATAGGAGCACACCCTATTGGATATCAGATGGTTCAACATGCATTAAACCCTGCAGAGGGCGCCCCATCACAGGTCAGATTTTCAAGAAGCTATTTACGCCAACAATAATTGAAAAAATATTAATAATGATATTTGCGAATAAATATTTTTGCGAAAACCTCATCAGTGGACAACTTTAATTTTGTTATTCATTTGTTTTTTTTTCTTCAGGTTTTGAGAATTCGAATTCATGGAGATAACGAATTCATAGAAGAAGTTTTTGCAGAGCCGAAAATGAGAATTTTTGGCTCAAGCGTTGCAGAAAGATACAAGAATGGGATGCTTGTTGGGTCTGTTCAACATAAACTTCTATATTGTGAACTCAGGCATATTTCTGAATAAAACATGAACTTTATTCTGTTTGGGAATTGTTTTGATGTTGGTTGATTCTTTTTTGAATGTCCTGTCTTAAATAGGCAAATAGTGGTATCTTCCTGAAAAAAAGAGCCCTATTTTTACAGTATTTTCATTGACAATTTGACATACATGGCCAAATGTGCCACGTGCGTTTTCCATGAGAAGGATAAACGCATGGAAAACGCATTGTTTTTGGCTAATTATAATGAGGCAAAAACCATTCGTTTTCCACGCGTTTATCCAAATGCATGGAAAACGCAAGTGGCACATTTGGCCATGTACATATATAACAAAACACCAGTTACATAGTATATTGAAAATGTATTACATCGTAACTGTCGTGTGGTCATGACATACACATTTAACTTGGGCCCAGCCATTTAAGTAAAGTAATACAATAAACCAAGAATTAAACTTACAAACTTCATAGCTCCTTCATGTTAAAGCAATCTCCACAGCACATCATCAACTATAACACTGCATTCCTAACATTTGGATCTAGTAGACATTTAACCTTCCCATAGATACATACATTTCTCTGATGTTAAACCTTCAGCATCTTGTCAGCAATTGAAGTTTAATAAACATTTCCTAGCATTGACATTTATTGTGTCATAAAGCTGTAATAACTACACTAAAAGCATGCATCCACATCCTGAGCTCTCTATACTGGGAGCAACAAACACTGCACCCAAAGCTGTGTGCAGCAATAATTATAACATATGTAAGACTAGAGCAAAATGAATGATTTGAATTTGATTTTAAAAAGTAGGCCACGGTGTCAACTGCTGCGATTCAAATATATGAATCTAGTTTGTATGCAAAAGATATATATACTGATACCATGACAGGCATGCACTTTGCCACAACTTGACCCAGTTGCTCACCAAGCATTACTCAGGTTAGTGCTATTGAAAACCTGGGAAGATGTCTAGATTAGTAAGTGCAATTTCTAGCTTATTGACTGATATATCTAGCAACTGGAATGTCGCTGCAGCCTCATCATGTGTTGGGGCCACTGTGGCCACCCTTGTTTTGTTGGCTGTGTATCGCAGAAGGGCATTTGCTAAATCAGCTGGGCGTAAACTGAAGTTATACCACTTTAAACCACTGAGATCTTCCCGTTGCGCTTGGATGGTTCATGGTTAGTGAAACTGTTTTCTAAAGAGCTGTAGATTTTTTGTAGACATAGGTCAATTTTTGTACTTGACATTAAGCCTCGATAATAAACATATTAAACAATAGAACAAATATGCAAACCAGCTGTCATGTAAAGATTGATATTGTAAATCTCATAGTTTTGAGCTATAATAATGATGTGCCAATGTGGGAGAGATCACTGACCTTAATCTAATGTAGATGACCCAGTGACCTAAAAATTACAATGATCAGATGAAAGCTTTGTATGCAAAATTATGTACATATCATTTCAGATAAATATAAACTCATATATGGATGTATATGCTATGATTAACAGCTTCAGTGTCAGCCACTTCAGGAAAGTTAAATTGCACAATTTTACTGCTTGGTAATTTCATAAAATAGGCCTACCATTACTACAGTATAATAATTCATTTAAATTACACTTTAAACGATCATATTTCAGAATTGAAAGCTGAGAAGGACGTTGAATTTGTGAAATTCAATCCATATCATGCAGTTCCTAATGACACTGAGACGTACAAGAAATACAGGGTGTGTATATCTATTTAAAAGTGATGTATTTAATGGCTGGTACAAGAAACTGATTTATTCTCCAATGGTTGAATCATTACCAGTTCCCAAGTCATTAGTCACATACCATAATATTATACCAAAATTGTGATTGGTCTGCACAAGTAGGGAGATGGTAAAGTGGAACTGGCGAACGGAAGTCTTAGAGAGAAGCAATCCAAAGATGGCCCTTCATCATAACCCCCATTTACTTATGCTACAATAGTGTTTTTAAACTTAGTCGTAAATTGTCAAAGAGCACAATCTAAAGTGTGCCCCATAAAGCAACACAAATTTGATAAAGGCTCAGATATGATGTCATAGTTTTGAATAATCTGCTGTGATGTAATAATGAATCTTTAAATTGCATCATCAGATGATCAAAACGTTTTACAAAAGGTATGATTTTAGTCCCAATGCCAATCTGATAAATATTATTATAGACTTTATTAAGTTAATAGGAAAAAAACTTAAGTGACTTCTTATATGACAGGATGTGATGTAATGGTTAGCTTTTAAAGTTTGGAGTTCATGCCCTCTCTCATGCACATCAATATAATTGTAATAATTATGTAGATATAGTTTATTGTTTGTCATACATTTTATTCATCATATTGTACATATATATATATATATATATAATTTTTTCTTGGAGGCATATAGCCGCTGCTGAGAAGTTAAGATTTAAATTTAAACATAAAAGAATAAATAGAAAATATTAGATAGGATGGCGGATGAAATGTTGCTCCAGACTCAAGGGCACGATGTCATAATTTTGAGAACTTCATAAACTTTGGGTGATTATATAAACTGTGGTTGCCATATTGTGTAGAAATTAGCCACAGTAGAATTGCAATTTTAATTTTCACTGAACTTCCACAAAATACCATCAGACTGATATTATTTATTTGGCCATTCAGGGGCCAAACTGATGCAGGTATGTCTGTACAGTTAGTTTCATTAAAAACGGCCTGTCAAATTGAACCTAGACAAAGCTGTAATTGCTGGCTACCAAAAACCGGATCTAAATGTACATATTTATGATATATTACAATAATTTCTTATTTGCCAATGTTTACACTTTTCTGGTGATAAATGCAAGCCGACTATTAGCCATAGAAGTGGACAGAAGCAGCTGGCTTTAGCATGTTTAGATCACAGTCAGGTATAGGTCGCTACAGCCGTCTAGAGTCAACCGTTTTTTATGAAACTAACTGTATGTGACAATGCCTCACCCAAGTATAAATGACACAGTGCTATTATGGAAACAACAGACAAAAACCTCAGAAATAAACTTAAACAGCTATCCAAAACACACATCAGCTAAAATTTGTTTTAGGATACTTGTAATAATTATGTTCGTTAATTTCCGCATGATTCTGAGAGCATGATTTCACTGTTTCCGGTATGTTGCAGAAATTGTCTACTAAGCGCTATAATTAATCATAGCTTGAACAGAATGATATTATGTTCCACTTTGACCTGCCCAATGAATTCAATTTGCATCTTACAATAATTCCTTGTTTTAGGATACCATACATCCAAACGCCACGGTTCCGGCTCTGCAACTTCCCAATGGTCACGTGATTAAAGAGAGTGCTGCCATCTGCTTCCTGTTAGCTGAGCATTATGGGCGTCTGTTGCCAAAACGAGACTGGGCCAGTTATTACGAGTAAGTCAGGCATTACTTTTAGGTCAATAAAATTAACAGATAAATGTGTATCTCAAGTTTTCAAGTTAATCCGGTTCAGAAATTTACATAGGCTAGGAAGCTAAACTCCTGACAACATCATGTAAATCCAGGACAGGAGTGTAGTTTCCGAGTCTTTGAAATAAGCTGTAAATGAAAACCAAATTAAAGTTTTGTCAATAATGAGGTGAATTCCTAGATGCTAACTGAAAGCTTTATTTGTGTCTACAAATCACTCATATGTTGCAATAAATTTCTGGGGATCTCTACATACTCATAAGGTCTATATTTCAAATATATTTCAGTTGGGGATTGTACTCAGTTGTGACCATTGACTCCACCGTGGGCACTTTGCACAATCAGTTGTTCGATGACTCTCCAGACAGGAAAGTGGTTTCCAGGGCAGTGGCTAGCTTCCGGCGAAGCATCGGTGCTCTCGAAGAACACTTAAAGGACAGGACTTTCATTTGTGGAAAAGAGTAAGAAATTGAATGATGCTAAAACCCTATTGGTTATTATTTTTCCAAAGACTCTTAAGTTATGAGCTTCAAACTAAGACCCTCTTCCCTTTTGCCAAAAAATCATAATTGCTGGATGTTTTGGTTTGTAGATTAAAATTAGTTGGTCAGATTTCTGTCTGTTATTCGCTTCAACCCTAGTATGAACAAAATGACCAAACATATGTCTATACAGTGCATTCGGTAAATTAGTTTGTGCGAAGAGTGCTTTGCATTAAATTCACAGGCATTTGCTTTGATTGACCAAAATAAAAGACATTATTATTATGTTTATTCATACTCAGAAAACTGTCATTTGGGCAGATTCTTGTGGTGGAGACCTGACTGTTTGAATCTTTTCAAAACATTTTTGTTCCTGTTTTCAGCTTTTATTATCATTTAAAAAAAATCATACAAAGCTCAATGCTTAAATAGATTATTATTCATTTTCATGCCTACAATGCTCGGCATTCTAAGGTATTTCCAATGTATATAGGTCTAAGCAGAATTAGAACCAGAAAAAATTGCTCATAAAGTATAAGAACTAAAGAGGACAATTTCTCTACATCTTTATTTTTTTTTAATCAATACCTGGCATGCAGAATATTCACTTTTCTGTTGCAGATTTACTACAGCTGATGTGCTAGTTGGATTCACTCTTATGTGGGCATCTTTGTTCAAAGGAGGAGTGCTTATCTCTGATTACCCTGCAGTCCATGACTATTTGCAAAGACTCAAAAAGAGAAAAGCTTTCATTAAAGGAATGGGCACGACCAACGAGTGGCTTGCGGCTTCTGAGGCTTCTGAATTCAATCACAAAATTTTTGAAAATATGAAATATGATTTAGAATAAAAGTTCAAAAGCTCAACTAAAGTCAAAATCTTTCAAGTAATTGTAAAATCTGAGTCTCGTTTCTCTAACGTGGCAATCTTGGTGAAGTTCATCATACTTGTTAGGCAATCAGAAGTAGAAGTTTGATTTTGATGAACATTGTTTTGCAGAGACCAAAACTGTGTAGTATTATCTCTGTTACTGTATGTGTACATACATTTTATAGATAAATTGTAGATACATACAAAATGATCATGCTGCGTGAGTGCTAATTGTGAACATACAGTTCGTACCATTGAAAACTGTTTCTCAAATTAAACCTAGACAAAGCTAAACAATTTCTGATTTACAATGCCACCTGTCACTAAACAGAACTGTATGGCTATATCTGGTTACTCAAAGTAGAACCTAAAAGTGCATGCAGCACCATCTGGTGTATAAGTTGAGAGTTATGCATGTCTGTCATTTCTTGTCGAAAAGATGCATGTATATTGCAAATAATTTATGATTTATTATATGAATTTCTTACATTTACCAAGGTTTATATTTTTTCAGTGGTGCATGGTAGGTGTAAGCCGACTGAAAGGTAGCAGTAGACAGAAGCAGCCAGTTAAAGCTACAACTGTTGAGAGTCGACTATATTTTATGGAACTAACTGTATAGTATTGTTATACTTACTAAAAACCTTTAACCAAAAAGATACGTCATTTTTTAATGATGGTACAGTGTGCCTGCAAGGAATATTGCACTTCTTTGCCATTTTCCATTTAGTTACTCTTTATACAGTCTTTGTATGTACTGGAATAAACTTTATGTGCTACACATTAAAGAGTGTTTTTCTTGCTACTTAATTTGAACGATTCTATATCACAGTGGTTTCTTGTTCAACAGAGTTTATCATGAAACAAAGGGACAGCTTGGTCAGACCTGCATGTACATAAACGATTTTACAAAATCAGTGAAATGAACTACATGACGATTTTACATGAAGGTAATTGACAAAATGCATAAATCCTTGATATAACCATTAAAATTTGAGTAAGAGAGCCGAGTGACATGGATGGCAAAAAGGGATTATACGTGGTCACTCGTGGCTCTATTATTCACGTATAAATTCTTTCGACAAGCATTCGATGGACGTTTGTCAACTGCTCGGCGAACTGTCGACAGCTCGGCAAACGTCTATAGACCACTATTTACTAACGTATGAATTATTCTGCCAAGCATCCATACAATAAACCAAGAATTAAACTTACAAACTTCATAGCTCCTTCGTGTTAAAGCAATCTCCACAGCACATCAACAACTATTACACTGCATTCCTAACATTTAGATCCAGTACATTTAACCTTCCCACAAATACATACATTTCTCTGATGTTAAACCTTCAGCATCTTGTCAGCAATTGAAGTTTAATAAACATTTCCTAGCATTGACATTTATTGTGTCATAAAGCTGTAATAACTACACTAAAAGCATGCATCCACATCCTGAGCTCTCTATACTGGGAGCAACAAACACTGCACCCAAAGCTGTGTGCAGCAATAATTATATCATATGTAAGACTAGAGCAAAATGAATGATTTGAATTTGATTTTAAAAAGTAGGCCACGGTGTCAACTGCTGCGATTCAAATATATGAATCTAGTTTGTATGCAAAAGATATATATACTGATACCATGACAGGCATGCACTTTGCCACAACTTGACCCAGTTGCTCACCAAGTATTACTCAGGTTAGTGCTATTGAAAACCTGGGAAGATGTCTAGATTAGCAAGTGCAATTTCTAGCTTATTGACTGATATATCTAGCAACTGGAATGTCGCTGCAGCCTCATCATGTATTGGGGCCACCGTGGCCACCCTTGTTTTGTTGGCTGTGTATCGCAGAAGGGCATTTGCTAAATCAGCTGGGCGTAAACTGAAGTTATACCACTTTAAACCGCTGAGATCTTGCCGTTGTGCTTGGATGGTTCACGGTAAGTGAAACAGTTTTTCTAAAGAGCTGTAGATTTTTCGTAGACTTAGGTCAATTTTTGTACATTTGACATTAAGCCTCGATAATAAACATATTAAAAAATAGAACAAATATGCAAACCAGCTGTCATGTAAAGATTAATATTGTAAATCTCATAATTTTGAGCTATAATAATGATGTGCCAATGTGGGAGAGATCACTGACCTTGATCTAATGTAGATGACCCAGTGACCTAAAAATTACAATGATCAGATGACATATCATTTCAGATAAATATAACTCATATATGGATGTATATGCTATGATTAACATGTTTAGTGTCACTCACTTCAGGAAAGTTAAATTGCACAATTTGACTGCTTGGTAATTTCATAAAACAGGCCTACCGTTACTACAGTATAATAATTAATTTAAATTACACTTTAAACCGTCATATTTCAGAATTGAAAGCTGAGAAGGACATTGAATTTGTGGAATTCAATCCATATCATGCAGTTCCTAATGACACTGAGTCGTACAAGAAATACAGGGTGTGTATATCTATTTAAAAGTGATGTATTTTATTGGCTGGTACAAGAAACTGATGTATTGTCCATTGTTGAATCATTACCAGTTCCCAAGTCTCACACCAAGATATTATACCAAACTTTTTGCCAAATTTTACAAAGATTGTGATTGGTCTGCACAAGTAGGGAGATGGTAAAGTGGAACTGGCAGGACTGAAGTCTTAGAGAGAAGCAATCCAAAGATGGCCGCTCATCATAACCCCCATTTACTTATGCTACATACGTTTTTTAAATTAGTCATCAATTGTAAAAGAGCACAATCTAAAGTGTGCCCCATAAAGCAACATAAAATTTGATAAAGGCTCAGCAATGATGTCACAGTTATGAATATTCTGCTGTGACTTCTTATATGACAGGATGTGATGTAATGGTTAGCTTGTAAAGTTTGGAGTTCATGCCCTCTCTCATGCACATCAATATTATTGTAATAATTATGTAGATAGATAGTTTATTGTTTGTCATACATTTTATTCATCATATTGTACATATATATATATATATATATATATATATATATATATATATATATATATATATATATATATATATATGTACATTTTTCTTCTCAGAGGCATATAGCCGCTGCTGAGAAGTTAAGATTTAAATTTAAATATAAAAGAATAAAATAAGAATATTAAATAGGATGGCGGAGGAAATATTCCTCCAGACTCAAGGGCACGATGTCATAATTTTGAGAACTTCATAAACTTTGGATGATTATAGAAACTGTGGTTGCCATATTGTAGCCACAGTAGAATGGCAATTTAAATTTTCACTGAACTTCCACAAAATACCTTCAGACTGATATTATTTATTTGGCCATTCAGGGGCCAAACTGGTGGAGGTATGTCTGTACAGTTAGTTTCATTAAAAACGGCCTGTCCAATTGAACCTAGACAAAGCTGTAATTGCTGGCTACTCAAAACTGGATCTAAAAGTACATATTTATGATATATTACAATAATTTCTTAAATTTGCCAATGTTTACACTTTTCTGGTGATAAATGTAAGCCGACTATTAGCCATAGACGTGGACAGAAGCAGCTGGCTTTAGCATGTTTAGATCACAGTTAGGTATAGGTCGATACAGCCATCTAGAGTCAACCGTTTTTTATGAAACTAACTGTATGTGACAATGCCTCACCCAAGTATACATGACACAGTGCTATTATGGAAACAACAGACAAAAAGCTCAGAAATAAACTTAAACAGCTATCCAAAACACACATCAGCTAAAATTTGTTTTAGGATACTTGTAAGAATTATGTTCTTTAATTTCCGCATGATTTCACTGTTTCTGCTATGTTGCAGAAAGGTTCTACTAATCACCATAGCTTGTACAGAATGATATCATGTTCCACTTTGCCCTACCAAATGAATCAATTTTACATCTTACAATAATTTGTTTTTTAGGATACCATTAATCCAAACGCCACAGTTCCGGCTCTGCAACTTCCCAATGGTCACGTGATTAAAGAGAGTTCTGCCATCTGCTTCCTGTTAGCTGAGCATTATGGACGTCTGTTGCCAAAACGAGACTGGGCCAGTTATTACGAGTAAGTCAGACATTACTTTTAGGTCAATAAAATTAACAGATAAATGTGTATCTCAAGTTTTCAAGTTGATCCGGTTTAGAAATTTAAAGCGAAATACGTTGAAACACATAGGCTAGGAAGCTAAACTCCCGACGACGTCATGTAAATCCAGGACAGGAGTGTAGTTTTCGAGTCTTTGAAATAAGCTGTAAATGAAAACCAAATTCAAGTTTTGTCAATAATGAGGTGAATTCCTAGATGCTAACTGAAAGCTTTATTTGTGTATACAAATCATTTTATCCCATTTCATATCAACTCATATGTTGCAACAAATTTCTGGGGATCTCTACATACTCATAAGGTCTATATTTCAAATATATTTCAGTTGGGGATTGTACTCCGTTGTGACCATTGACTCCACCGTGGGCACTTTGCACAATCAGTTGTTCGATGACTCTCCAGACAGGAAAGTGGTTTCCAGGGCAGTGGCTAGCTTCCGGCGAAGCATCGGTGCTCTCGAAGAACACTTAAAGGACAAGACTTTCATTTGTGGAAAAGAGTAAGAAATTGAATGATGCTAAAACCCTATTGGCTATTATTTTTCCAAAGACTCTCATGAGCTTCAAACTAAGACCCCCTTCCCTTTTGCCAAAAAATCATAATTGCTGGATGTTTTGGTTTCTAGATTACAATTAGTTGGTCAGATTTCTGTCAGTTATTTGCTCCAACCCTAGTATGAACAAAATGACCAAACATATGTCTATATAGTGCGAAGAGTGCTTTGCATTAAATTCACAGGCATTTGCTTTGATTGACTAAAATAAAAGACATTATTATTATGTTTATTCATACTCGGAAGAACATTTGGGCGGATTCTTGTGGTGGAGACCTGACTGTTTGAATCTTTTCAAAACATTTTTGTTCTGTTTTCAGCTTTTATTATCATTTAAAAAAAAATCATTCAAAACTCAAAGCTTAAATAGATTATTAATTTTCCATGCCCACAATGCTTGGCATTCTAAGGTATTTCCAATGTATATAGGTCTAAGCCGAATTTGAACCAGAAACAATTGCTCATAAAGTATATGACCAAGAGAGGAACATTTCTCTACCTCTTTAGTTTTTTTAAATCAATAACTGACATGTAGAAAATCTTCACTTTTCTGTTTCAGATTTACTACAGCTGATGTGCTAGTTGGATATACGCTTATGTGGGCATCTTTGTTCAAAGGAGGAGTGCTTGTCTCTGATTACCCTGCAGTCCATGACTATTTGCAAAGACTCAAAAAGAGAAAAGCTTTCATTAAAGGAATGGGCACGACCAACGAGTGGCTTGCAGCTTTTGAGTCTTCTGAATTCAATGCCAAAACGATGGAAAAGATGAAATATGATTTAGAATAAAAGTTCATAAATTCAAAAGCTCAACTAAAGTCAAAATCTTTCAAGTAATTGTAAATCTGAGTCTCGTTTCTTTAACATGGCAATCTTGGTGAAGTTCATCATACTTTTTAGGCAATCAGAAGTAGAAGTTTGATTTTGATGAACATTGTTTTGCAGAGACCAAAACTGTGTAGTATTATCTCTGTTACTGTACATTTACATAAATTTTATTGATAAATTGTAGATACATACAAAATGTGCATGGTCATGCTGCATGAGTGCTAATTGTATACATACAGTTCATACCATTGAAAACTGTTTCTCAAATTGAACCTAGACAAAGCTAAACAATGCCACCTGTCACTAAACAGAACTGTATGGCTATATCTGGTTACTCAAAGTAGAACCTAAAAGTGCATGCAGCACCATCTGGTGTATAAGTTGAGAGTTACGCATGTTTGTCATTTCTTGTCGAAAAGATGATTGTATATTGCAAAAAATGTATGATGTATTAGATAAATTTCTTACATTTACCAAGGTTTATATTTTTTCGTAGGTGCAAGCCGACAAAAAGGTAGCATTAGACAGAAGCAGCTGGCTTTAGCCAGTTATAACTAGAGCTGTTGAGAGTCGACCATATTTATGGAACTAACTGTATAGTATTGTTAATTATATCTATAAAATCGTTGCGTCCGTTTGTCCACGTTTTCGGCAATTTAAACGAACAAACACCCCAAAATATCCTATTTTTTCTTCACAGTACCTTCGAGTATTAACTTCACTCTGTCCTGCCCGCCTGAATCCTGTCCTAATCGCTTTTTAAAATATTTTTGACAACTTTTTCATACTTTTTTAAGTCAGCATTGTTTGTTTATGGCACTTGACCCAGTTGTGCCCCACATCCCTCTGTTGATTGACAACACGATCACTGCTGCCATCTACCGTTTTAGGACAAATTTTCGCCTGCAAGTATTTCGTCTACTATTATTTTGAAGTAAGGTAGATATTACTCAACTGTTCTTCCAATTTATTGATACAGAGCCATTTAAGCTATTTTACTGTTGAATTTGGAGATCCAAAATTTGAGTTACATGTTAAAGGGGAGGGGCTGAATAATTTTGTGATACAGTATGTATTAAATAAAACATTCCAAATCATCTTAATTTTAAAATTACTATTATTCTGAGAAGGGGGGGGGGGGACTTCCCAATAATTTTGTGATACAGTTTGTGATGTACACAAATACAAAATTGTCTGACTGGTTAGATCAAAATAATAAAACATGAGTATGTGTATTTTTTATCAACAGGTGCATTTACCAGTGGAGTACCTGAACACTTTGCGAGTGCCTGGCATGCCACACCACACCCTAGAACTGAAAGAAGGAACCCCGATCATGATTCTCAGAAGCCTGGATCCACCTCGAATAACAAATGGAACCGATGTATTAGCAAGAGACTTAAGCCAAATATCATTGAGGCAGAGATCTCCACGGGACCATACTAGAATGAGTTTGTGATGATACCTCAAATACCAATAATCTCCAATGAGTCCAATACATTACCATTCCAGTTCAAGCGACTGCAGTTTCCTGTTGCTGTATGTTTTGCAATGACTATAAACAAAAGTCAGGGCCAGACCTTTGAGAAAGTTGGTCTTGACCTCAGCACCCCACCACCACCATTTACTCATGGACAACTGTATGTGGGTCTTTCAAGAGTAGGGTCTGCCAAAACGTTGGCTGTTCTTTGTCAAAATAGGCACACAAGGAATGTTGTATTTCATGAGGCTGTTTAATCAAGTTCAATTGAATTGAAATATTTTCGTGTTTTTATTTCAATCTGTTGGTTTTGTTCACAAATTTGTAAAAAAAACTTGTTTAATACTACCATGCTCGACATGATCAAAGGCCTGATCAAAGCTTATTTAGGCTCCCGATAGGGAGCCTAATTAACCTAGTACTCACTAAAAACCTTTAACCAAAAATATAAGTAATGTTTTAATGATGGTACCGTGTGCCTCCAAGGAATATTGCAATTCTTTGCCAGTTTCCATTTGTTTACTCTTCATATTGTATCACAGTGATTTCTTCTTCAACAGAGTTTATCACTACATGAAGATTTTACTGGCAGGTAATTAACAAAATGCATAGATCCTTGATATAACAATTAACATTGGATATTAAAGTCAACAGTTATGGGCGTAAAGCCCAGTTCAAACTATCATGAGTAAGAGAGCCGAGTGACCACGGGTGGCAAAAAGGGATTATACGTGGTCACTCGTTGCTCTATTAATCACGTATAAATTCTTTCGACGAGCGTTTGAGGGACGTTCGGCAAACATCTGTCGACCGCTCGGCGAACGTCCATAGACTGCCCATTACTCACATATAAATTATCCCGCCAAGCATCCGTGAGGCATCCATGAGGCAACCGTAGATTGCTCGTGCGAGTGGTTCAAGAGTCAATTAGGAGAACATACGTAGAATGCTCGCTGACTGACTCCCGAGCGAGTCCCGAGTAATACCCAATTGATTCCCGTAAAAATATAAACAATTAACTCTTAGAACGTGCGCCAAATCTTAGCATGTTTAAAAAATGTTTGCCTTCTTTACGGATGATTTGGAGGGACTAGGACTATGTTACCGATTAGGAGGAGTATCCGTAAAATGCTTGGCAATTGACTTAGGTATGAACAAGGAAAAGTAAGAGTAAAACTTTTTGATCATATGCGCTCACTCGCCATGCCCGTCTGTGAAAGTGTAAAAGCCCCTTAAGAGGGAGCTAATATTGTGTCATTTTCCTGAATATTGCCTTGGTTTTTTTGTATAGATAGTTCACATCTTTGTGGTAGTGATGGATCTTGTCTAAGTTTGTTTTTAATTACCTGAATGGCTTTGTTACATCATATGAGATTATGTGTCTGCCTGGGGTCATCTCCAGTTCCTTAATCTTATAGTTCCAGATGACCATTGGGTTCAGTAACATGGGAAAGCAGTTTAACCAATGGGACTTCTGGAGAAAGACAAGGAGTCCTGAAGGTGAGGCCCATGGGCTCGGCCAAAGGGGTAAACATCTCCATTGAACTGTGCAATCCAGAGGTATTTAGCTTCAACATTAGCAACTCTTCAGAATATGACCAGCATACTTCTACCTGACAGGGCCATCCTGCCTGCTGTACAACTAGCTAATATTTTACAATTTTTACACCAGAGTCTTTCTCAAATCCATGGGGTGTACTCAGCCTTGAGCATGAGGTTCACTACACAAGCTAAGAGCTCACCCAGCACCATCACTGAGCTTGCCCATCGCCAAGTACTTTTATTTTATTTATTTATTTATTTAAACAACATATTTTATAAGGGTGAATCATTCAGTAAATGTATTGTTTTCCAGTAATGCCCTTAGTTAAAAATTGATACAACGTGTATACAAAACTAGATAGTCTATGTACAGAACAGATATAATATTGGTAGAAATTGGCAAAATGTTCCAATTATTTGCACCTGAATAAATTAACTTCTTTTTGGCAATGTCATTTTACACAATCATGCCATGGCTTCTGGTGTTAACATTTCTAATTTCGACATCTATAATAATATTATTTGTCAGGTAGTCTGGAGCCATGTCATGGACACACTTGAACATCAACAATCTTTCATTTTTTTTCTCTTAACTAAAGTAATTCATCGTACATCGATGTAGTCAAAATTACTTAAAACTATTCTGGCTGCTTGATTTTGTGACCGTTGAACTTTGTAGATGTTTTGGTTGTGGTGTGGCCCCATATTGTCATGAGAATGACATAAGCTATTGTTGGCAGAATTACTGAATTGTACATAGTCAGTAGCATTTCTTTTTTCAATGTATTTCTTATTCTTGACAATCTAGATTTTTAAAAGCTAGATTCTTACATAATACAGAAATATGTTCATTCCAAGTGAGATTCTCAGTAATAGTCCAACATTTTTGTTGGTTATATCCTGACGCTGGAAGATCTACTCTCGAAATATTACATAAGACACAAGTTAGACCAGTAGTTGATTATGGTGACATTATTCATGACAATATGGCAGGTTTATTATCATCCAAATTGGAAAAAGTTCAAAGAGAAGCTGCGCTGATTTTCACTGGTGCAGCTGGGAACCTTTAGAATTAAGAAGAAGCAATCACAAAACTGGTCCTTATTTTTTTTAAATGAACAAAGGTTTATAGCCACAATATTTACAAGAACTGGTGCCACATCTAGTTGGCGAATGATGTAATCTTCGCAATAGTTCGGATTTAAGAGTACCTTTCACAAACACAGCACGGTTCAGCAAATACTTTTCTGTTTTAGTAGTTCGTAACTGGAACGCCCTTTCAGACGATGCTAAAAATAGTTCAAGTGTGCTTATGAAATTATCGTGCCAACAAATTGTTCAGTGAAGGTACCCATCAAGCGAAAGTTGACCACACTCGTATGAGACTAGGTTTTAGTGGACTGAGGTACCATCTGTTTATCCATAATATTGTTGAAAGTGATATTTTATAATATAGAGACAGAAACAAACATCATATTTTCTTGTGTTACCAAGATCAAAAATGTTATCTGCTTTTGCAGTTTTGATTCCTCATCATATCCTTAGTTCTTTAGATGACACTCGTCTTATAATTCATAGTTTTGAAGAACTTAACCTCCAGCAAAATAAGAATATATTTATATGTGTACATCAGATTGTGGCTGTTTCCCCTCAAATTGAAAAAAATTCGGTGAGCCTGCCTGACTTTTT
Organism: Alitta virens; assembly: GCA_932294295.1. Classification (NCBI taxonomy): domain Eukaryota; kingdom Metazoa; phylum Annelida; class Polychaeta; order Phyllodocida; family Nereididae; genus Alitta; species Alitta virens. The sequence goes on along the minus strand of OW028575.1, from coordinate 66,963,317 downwards.
TTTTGGTGATGAGGTTAATCATTAGGCTTCACCTAATACCTTAGGTGAAGACTATTGTTTTTGGTATTATTATTATTATTATTATTATTATTATTATTCTTATTATTATTTACAGGCAAAATTTTAGAGTTGGAGGACCAAACTTTACCACAAGGTACCCTAGGATGACCTTATTACTTTGACCTAGTTTGAGTGACCTTGACCTATTTTTCAAGGTCACAGGTCACCTTTAGTACAAAATTTTAAGAACTTAAAATTGGCATATCCTCTAAACCAGTGCAGTTAAATACTAATGGTCTTGGATCTTGTGATTAAATATGTTTTAAAGTGTTTTGACATTACATAATTGTGAATCACTCATGCGGAACATACCGCAATGCAACATGGAGCAGTTTTCAGTCTAGATTCGACTTGGCCAAAACCGGAAGTTGTAAGAAGCCAATGATGGTGCTAAAAGTTGCCCCTTACTTGGGGCCAGTGCAGTGTGAAAGATGAAGATGATGTCATTAATGGTTTTTGAAATATTGAGTTTTTCACATTTTTGAATTATGAAAAATAGGTACCCATGTCCATTTCACCATGAAATATTGGTTTTAGGTTATAACATGCTATAGTAAACTACCCCAAACATGTACCCAAAACCCCCAAATCAAGTGTCAAATTTGACCTTGAAGGTCATTTTCAAGGTCATTTTGACCTTCGAAATGTGAAAAACAAGCAATTTTGACACTGCCACAAAAATACCTTAGAAGTAAGTGTTTGAGCTGAAAGTTTTTTCTTTGGAAGACATTGACCAATATTATAAGGATGTGTACTCAGTTTTGACAGAAATTAATATGTTGATTTTTAAAAAATTCATAAACTTGGACAACTGTTTTTTGAGTAAAAAAAAAAGTGAAAATGGTCATTTTCACTAAGAAATATTCACTTTAGCCAAATGCCAAGCATTGGTGACCCCCTATAATTTACATATGGGCTTTCAGAATCTGCTGTCAATTTTGACATTTGACCTAAATGTCAAGGTCAAATTTAAGGTCAAACAATCTAAGGAAGTTGATATTTTGAATTCTTGATTTTTTTTAAGATAGTAGAAATGCTTGGATATGGCTGATCTTTGGATATGATGTTGCCCTAATACCCTGCAAACAATCTGAGCAACATGAGGTCTCCAGGTCAAACGGTCAAGGTCACAGATCAGAATTAGTGTCACTACTTTGGCATGGTCATCTGGCTGGGCGGAACCAGTGTCCGCACTTCCATCGGCTCTAGCTCCGGTTCTAATTGAGCTACAGAACTGGCATAGAGATATTTGGAAAGCTCATTTTCCCCTCTTCAAAATGAGAGGTAGTATGTGACTGTAGCCCGCTCGGTTAAAAAGATCGCCCGACCCTGAAAATTTCAAGATCGAAAAAATCCTAAAATATTTATCTGAAAGTTTAAGTTTTGATTTTATTTCCCTAGACAGAATGCTTGGATTGGACCGAAACTCATAGGAGTGTCAACCCATCAGTGTAACAAAATTCATGCAAAAATTTGGGTCAAAAGGTCAAACGCTCAAGGTCACAGACCTTGAAATGTACTTTTAACAAAAAAATGCATAACTCCAGTCCTAATTAACCTTTTTTAACTTGGAAAACATTTTTTGATAGTCTATTCCAAGCCCTTTTACTAGGTCATGGCATGATATTGTGAACCTTATGGTTGAGGCATAAATTGACCGAGAATTATATGTGTATGACATGATATAAGTTTTCTTATGCTGATTCATAGTTGGCATCTCGACCTGCCTAATTAAGTTGTGGAATTGAGATGAAGATAACCTTAAAGCTTAAACTTGATGTTTCGGAATATGCTGTCAATTTTCTATGACCTACAATATTACTCTGGCAATAGGTGAAGCCTCGTTGCTGGTCCACCAGTAACAGAAATCTAGTTAATATTATTTTCCCCAAGTTTTGTTTGAAATTTGAACAAGATTTAGGTGTAGCAGTTTTGAAAAAACATATCGCCCGTTGACTCAACATTATATGTCATAACATCTATGACTCCATGTCTGTCTAATAATACTTCCATGGTCTGATATTAGGCAGTAAATTTAACATTTCACAAATATTTACTCATATACCACATGTTCCTGGCCCACTTGATGTTTGTCCTTTCAATGTGAGATGACGGATGATTATGCTACAAGGTCCATAATCTTATTCTCCTGTCAGTGCATACAGACAATCCCTCACACTGTCTATCATTTGAATATATTAAATTTGTTCATAATTTAGGTTATTATAAATTTTCACAAAACTTTTATAATTTAAACTTACCTGAAATTGCTAATTTTTAAGAGTAAATGCTAACAGGGCAACTGCATGCCAAATGTCTGATATTGAAAGTGTTGGGGTATGGGAACTTCATGATTTGTTCGGGGATAAGACTTGTTTCAGCAACAGTATAATATTGTTTGCATCACAATAGGACTTGTGTGCTATAGCCTTTTGTTGCAATCTAATGATAAATTATACTTATGGTGTGATTAACATTTAGATCAATAATAACATTGCTGATGCAAGGTGTGCATTGAAACTCCTGGGTACACCCAATGAAAACATGAAAAAGTCAGTGTTATCACCAAATTGTAGCCAGGAGAAAACTTGATGGGCTTGCAATTCATATGGCCTTAATATATGAGGTAATATGTATATAGTTTTTTTTATATATTAAAGATGTAATGAGCAACATCTCACAAAACCTAGAATTTGAGTTAAAGCTTCTTTCTGTTTGACAGCATATGACTTCCCAGCAGAAAATACAGCTTGTATTTGAAAAGTTATTGATAAATAGACCTAGTTTCGGAAAATTTGAGAAAATGTTTGCTATCTGGGAAATGCAAATCTTGGCATTTGCACTTAGAATCTTGAACTAAGGCAGTACCTCAAACATGCTTACATATCAAAGCCTTTAGGCTGGGGTCCTACTTTACAACATCATTGATACATAAGTAATGTTCACCACAACTTTCTAATCCAATGATCTGTTTCATCCTTCGTCTCATTGCCATGGTCTCTGCGTATCCTAATTAGCCCATCAGGTGCAGAAATACAGGACGTAAAGCCCTAATCCACCACCACCACCATTCTAATCCAATGACAATGTGAGGATTGCTTGAGGGAAGGTTTGTTTGACATTTCACGACAGAATCATTTTTGTTTGAAGAATAGCTCCACTTGGTGATTTTTTCCATATAATCGCCATATTAAAATACATAGATAGATAGATAGATAGATATTTATTTATTTGATGGGTATACAATTACAAATTCCTACACACAAAATTCAAACATACAGATGCAAACGGCCACACACATACATAGTTAAATAACATATTGTCAAAACCCACCAGGAGAACACTAGAGCCTACATAGGCTGTGACAGTGTCCACCTCGGGAGAAAAATATTAAATTGAAAAATTAATTGATTATAATTATGAAGCAAAATAAAATAAAGTTACATAGTAAACTTTATTCCAAAATCGCCACACCTAAGTTTTATTAGAATGTCCTGAAACTTCTCAATTTAACTACATACATATAACCTCACATGTACAAAAAAGTTTGGCTGATTCTGACAAAGTAAGGGAACTAGCCATACCCTAGTGTACATAAATGTATCACACAAAGTCATTGAGTTCGTCGTTTAGCCTGAGTACATAATTATTAGTTGTTTATTTCTATTCTTTTTTTATTGTTTATTTTTTATCAGATAATTATTTAGTTTTGCAATGTTGTATGCATATATAAATTGTTTATTCTAAATATGAAAGCTCTATGATGTTACTATTGTGACCAACACATCTAACAGATGGAGAACCACATTGTATTTTTCTTTGAAAATGTTTGGTAATCCACATTAGATAAATGAAGTTTAAAAACAAAAATAGGTAGCCAATAGGCTGAGTATAGACAAGAGAAATGGATTCACATTTTTTGTTTAGGCAATTTTTCTGCCTTGTCAGAACAAGAATGGCGTAAACTCAGCACATGAACATCTAATTATTCTGTAATTCATTGTAAGACCTTTAATACCAAAAGCCAGCCTATAGACTATAAGAGAAATTGATTATTTACTTTGGATGAGTAAATGAGCAAAACACGTATATAATTAGGTCACTGGGCTGTGACGACACACAGTGACATTGAAACAAGGTTGTCATGGCATGTCTCAGTGTAATCAAGCCAGATGAATCATTACATAAGACAATGACTTACATATGTGCTATATTAGTTATAAAATTAAGAAGTTATTTTTGGCATGAGTTATTATGTTTAAAATCACATATCTAAGAAAAAATTAAGACATTTTGTTTAGCATACACCCAACCAACTGAGCAGCTGAGTTAACTGGGCACGGAAGTCCCTCAAGAACAAATTGTTTTGCTCATATGCACAAATAGTTATCTTATTATTGATAAAAGCCACATATGCCTTTTGGAATCAGGCTGCCAGATATATCTCTATGTATAATTATGGTCATGTACATGTAACAATGATAGTATGGTCATTGGTCAACTGCCAGGAGATATTTATAATGTCAGGGTTTTGGTGTCAGCTGTTTTTAGAAATCTTGAATTGTGACATCACATATTTGCCATGAAAATGAAAATAATACATAGCTTCACATCGTCCTCTTATTTGTTATGAAATTTCATACCTCATTCATTCTCCCTATGTGTGGTCAAGTGGTCAAGGGTTCTCATCTAATAACTACAGAGTTTTGGTGCAATACCTTATTGCCAAATTTGCTTTTATATCAAAAAATTAGTAGCTTGTTATGACAAATGTCCCAAGCCAAATATATTATTCACAAACAGAACCTTATATATTTTTTAGATGGTAATTTAAAATATAATAAAGATTACCACAAAAGTACATGAACCTACATGTACCTCCTCTTGATTAGAAAGGGTGGGGGCCTAGCTCGGTGGTAGCGCGCCGGGCTTCCAACCACTTGGTCCCAGGTTCAATTCCCGGTCGAGCCTATGTTGGATGGCTGTTTCATCCTTCGTCTCATTGCCATGGTCCCTACCTGTCCTAATTAGCCCATCAGGTGCAGAAATACAGGACATAACACCCTAATCCACCACCACCACCTCTTGATTAGAAGACAGATGTCTAACCTACTGAGCTAACCGGTACTAGGCTCATGGATGACTATTTGACACAGTCATCTCCAGGATACTGACTGATAGATTGAATACCTTAAGTTGTTTTAACTTTACAAAACTCTGCTTTGTTAAGTTGACTTAAGCTAAATAACCTGACTCAGCTGATTACCATGGAACTTGCTTTTTCAACTTTAATCATTTAGGCCAACACATCAAGCCGGATTTAGAGTGTTCTTGTGTATTTAATCAATGTATATTTGCCATTTTAAAGTTTAACGAATTCTGTTAATTTTATTGAGAAAATGTCTGAAAAGCAAAATGAGTAATATCGCAGAAGGGGGACATTTGGAGTTTCGAATTATGGGCTTTGAAAAAAGTCTATAATGGTTGTTATACCCAAAGTAGTCCCTTTTCTATTGTTCTTTGACGGGATATAACTGGCCAGTTTGGCATGTTATCTCCCGGCTTTGGAGCAGTAATATCATTCATGAACAGAAAATTAGACATGCTCCAATGCAGAATTAATCCCTTAAGGTCTGCGTAGTTTTAAAAGCACAACAAAGAGTAAATCCTCTTTAGGATTGTTTGCCTTGGCATTTGTTGTTTCTTGTTTGCTGTTGTTGTTGCATAGTTACAACCATATCACAATCTTCGCAAAATCAAATCATCCATGAAAGTAGTCCCACACTTACAGCTAAAATATGGCATTATAAATTGCGAAAAAGCCACTATTGAATGCACATTGGGTATAAGTCAGTTATACACCTTATACTCAGAATATAACATTCCAACGTGGGCAGTTAAATCCCTTGGCTTGCTTCGGGATATAACTGCCCACATTAGAATGTTATATCCATCGTAACGGTGTATAACTATTACTTGGATCCAGGGATCCAAATTTGAAGTTATCAATTAAATGTCAAAGTTTTAATGTTGGGGGTTGGTCAACTGAGGCTGTGACAACATGTGCCCTCCATGCATTAGTTGCTTGCTGAGTTTATCATTGTTTATCGTGACAATTTGTAGGTGTCGAAATGAAGTAGCCTGATTTTTCAGAAGAGCTACAGACACTGAACTGGCAAGATGCCAATTAATATGCTGACAAATGACATGGAAATTTAATGTTGAGTGTCAATTGGACACTTTGTGCCCCAAGATCTTCATTTTGTTTGTGAGTACTCGTATTTGTTCTCCATATCATGTTTATAGTTATTCTATATTGCATTGCACTGCTCTAGGTCATTTAAATTGAGTCATGGTCCTTGACACATTGTAATAGTGCATCAAATGTAATAGCAATTGTAATGATGTGAAGGTATATTATGACTTATGTATAATGTAGTCACACATGTTAATAGCAGGTGCATGGCTAAGGTCAAATTATCATTTTAATACTATTATCATTATTGTGTTTTTTGGGAGTTAAATCGATTTATTTGTATTGCTTTGCTTTAAATTGTAGATTTACCTAGAAAATTAACAATAACTATTTTGCATTGCATTGGGATTGTCTTCAATGTTTTAGCAGTAATGTTATGTCTATTAGTATGTCATATTGAAAACATTAAAAAATGCACTAACAGATGAAAGGTAATATCAAGCATTTATTGGATATAAACGAAGAAAACAGCAGTCTTGTTATCATTTGAGAGTGTTATGTTGTCATGTATTTAGTAATTCGTCAAGATAGGCATTTATTACTGCAATATTGTGCAATATTTATTAGTCTACTTATCGATATATTTTGTCTTTTTTTGATGTAGCTATACGTAATATTTGTATTCATTTACTTTCACATTGAAAAAAAATATGATGATCAGGAGAGTCCTCGGATAGCACTCCAAATAGAGACAACATCAGCACAACTTTGGCGATGTTGATACAATGTTGTACCGCCAGCGGTACTATGAAACTATGCTGGCCCGATTTGGAATGCTATCCGGGTCAGGATTTAATAGAATTTAACACACACTTCATAGGTGCCTTTACCAGATCTCCAGGGGCTAGAAACCACTCTGTTCAAACCAATGTAGAACTCATCAAATTGGAAGAACTGATGATTCTGGAATAGTAGATTGGATCGGGGAATCGATGGATGTACACCAACTTTCACAAGATTGTATCTACCGATTATCACATCAAAACGAACCGGCTTGAGATTGGTGAAGTATTGCGAAATTTCGTTTCTTGCCACAAAACCAGTGAGCTTTCTGAAATTTTCATAAAAAAACAGGTCTACTCCATAGTTATGGATTTCTGCATTCCACTCATCATCAGTTGGTCTCCATCCTTCCAATCCTCCTCCCCATCCATTGTTCACTGGAGAGTCGCCAATGTTGAAGCTAAATGCCTCTGGATTGCACAGTCCAATGGAGATGTTCACGCCTTGAGCAAGGGCTAGGGGCTTTACCTTCAGAACTCCTCGTCTTCCTCCAGATGCTTGTGTGGTTAGAGCGCTCTGCCATGTTACTGAACCCAGCAAAGCGTTTGCAGTTGGGTTGAAGGGACTGCTTTGGAGACTACTTCCATACAAAGTCTGATGGAAGTCACATTGTGAACCTGTTGGTGAAAAAGAAGTCATAACATAGTTTATTGATGAAATTTCGAAGGCGATATTAGTAGGTAGCAAACGTAAATTGATATTAAATAGACGACTGCCATCCAAAAACAGTGTAGAAGACCTTCTGCTGTCTAAAATTGCAAGGGAAATATGGTGAAATATTAAAAATATAGAGCTAAATCCCTCCTCCCATAACAACAAACTCAGCATACTTCTTGTATATAAACATGTTAATAACTATCTACAGATTTCTAAATGTTGCACATTGGACCTGCTTGTAATGAACTATTTCTGACTGTCAAAAAGTCTCATCATAATATGTATTTTTTTCTTATGTGTAATTCTGGTGTAGATGATACAACAACTTTGCCTCGAGCACCATTATATTATTATTTATTGCCACGCGGCGAATAATATATAGATCCTTAAAATGTAGAACAATGATGTCTTCAAACACCCACGACTTCCTATGTGCCTGCCACTCTGAATAATTCTACTGGTAAGTCAAAAAGAGATCTTGAAATTGGTGATTTGAATCAGTTCTTACAATGGTATCATCAAGTCCAATGTACTATGATCTTAGGAAATTCTAATGAACAATTTGCAAACCAACAATTCACTCCTAATGACAAAACAGATTGTACTGTTGAACTGTAAAAGAAGCTTATCCCATACAAGATACAAGCTGAAGAACAGTTTCCTCTGTAATGCTTAAGTGACCTAACATGATCTGTAGTTAGATTATAAGGGGAGAAAGTTGTTTCACGAGTGATGGTGTGCAATTACATGTCTTAAAAGTTGATCCATTGAGGCGAATGTTGGCCTCCAGTGATAAAAACCAAAGTGTTTCTTCAGCCAGCCAATGTTTTACAATTGCATATTATTTATTGTGGCTAATAGATTACATTGAATTGAAAAGCAAGTAAAATAATGTTTATCTAAATCCTTTGTTGTTTACTGAGTGTTGGTGATAGCTTACCAAATGTAAAATATGCACAATGGTTACCTTCTATGCCAAAGTTGAGAGCGTCGCCGACACAGTATGCCCTTGCACCCAAGACTAAAATTGCAAGAGTGACGAAGATTTCACGAAATGCAGCCATATTCACAGAGTAAGTTGTTCTGAGTTCTCACAATCATTAAGGACAAGCATTAAGGAAATCAACATTTTCCAGACCTCCATTCAGTTGCATGACTAATGCTTTGGTTATGGTTGAAAGCTCTTTGGCTGTGCAGAAAAAGTTTAAACTTTTCTATGAAAGTAAAATGTCACTTTAAAAAAAAAAGGTATGAGTATATTGGCCTTGCAGATATGCATAGCTATCAACAAGCAGGTAGTTTTCTTAGTTTTCTTTTTGAAAAAACCAGCCTAGTTGCCATGGATACCACTTGACATTATATACCCATGGTATATTATGAGAGCATTGATCATGTTAACATCTCTACATAAATTACAAGTCCAGAATAAAATGAGATTATATTCACTTCCATATTGAAAATGGTCTGATTTAAAGTCATTGACCTCAGTTTTTACCATGACCTAGACCTTCGACCCCACAGTCACATGACTAAAATAATCCCATGTATACACCAAATACAGAAATATGAAAGCTTACAGCTATATTGGCCTTGTGAAATTGCATAACAGGCTGCAAAATCTTGCAAAAGTGAGTACATCGCCATTTTCTTTAGTTTTGTTTATGATGAATCCAGTCTGGTTGCCATGGATAGCAGTTCAAATTATATATGTGGAGCAAGTATTGGTCATTTTGGTATCTTAAAATAATTAGAACACAGTATCAGACAGCATTAGATTATATTCACTCCTGTAGTGCACAAAATGGTGGCTCATGGGTCATTGACCATAGTTGTCATCATGACCTTGACATTTGACTTTGATGGTCACATGATTGAAATATTCCCTGATATAAAAAACAAATATTTTACAAAATTTAAGACCATGCTGGCCCTGTAAAAACTGCTTATCAGCCACCAAAATCTCTCCAATTTGAGAACGTTGTCATTCATCTTGAATTTGTTTGTGATGATTCTAGCCCGGCTGCCATTGTTACCAATTCAAACTATATTTGTAAAACAAGCTAGGACTACATTACATTTCTCATGAACCAACGTCAATTTGAAAACTGCCAATCAATGTAGCATTAGGCAGGATTTAATGTCTTCTTTTACTGCAAAAATTGACCAGATTTTTGCCTTTAGCCTCACTTTTATCATGATCTTGATATCTGGCTTTTTGGGATTTCCCATTTGTCTATGTTGTGAAGGACATCAATTCGTTTAGGATCATTTGAACCTAGTTGCCATGGATAACAATACAACCTAAATATCCAGAACAAATTTAGACTATGTCAAGTTACTGATGAATAACTGTTTGCTTGGAAAAAAGGTATTAAGTGATACGCATGATGAATCTAAAAATAAATTTTTGTGAAAAAGGGCCAAATTTGTATATTTAACCCTATTCTCACTATGACAATGACCTTTGACCTTAAAGGTCACATAACCAACATAAAGCATGTAGTTAAAAGATTTGATTATGTAACTTGGATGGAGTCTGTCAGTGCTAGTGGTGAAGAAATTTAAAGAAAACTAAAATTTCCTGAAAACCTGGGTTCATTTCTATGGCAACCAATTTCAAGCTATGCTGCATTGGGAAAAAATGGTATCCCCTTTAGCTTGATAGAGCTACTTCTAAGGATTCCAAAAAGTACAAGATTGTGCTATATCTATGACTTGTCAAGCAAAAAATGACATAGTAGTTTATACTATTTGGTAAGAGTGCATAAAAATTACACGCATTTAATTTTTCAAGAGCCAATCTTTAGTTCTTGTAACAACAAAAATTCATTTCACTGTGTAATGAGGTTTGAACACATAACTTTAAAATTGACCTGATGTGCAGCATTATTTTCATCACTGATTTGGTCAGTAACCTTTGACCAGAAGGTTTCTGAGCCACACAATGAAGGTTTCCAATTCATTTTCATTAGAAAAATATTAGCCTCTTCCACCAGTGACTTAACCCTAAAAAAGTGAGGCTAAAATCAAAAATCTGGTAAAATTTTGCAGTAAAAGAAGACATTAAATCCTACATTGATTGGCAGTTTTCAAATTGACATTGGTTCATGAGAAATGTAATGTAGTCCTGGCTTGTTTTAAAAATATAGTTTGAATAGGTAGCCATGGCAACCAGCCTAAAATCATCAGAAACAAAATCAAGATGAATGACAATGTTATCAAATTGGAGAGATTTTGGTGGCTGATAAGTTGTTTTTCAGGGCCAGAATGGTCTTGAATATAAGTTTTTTTGTATCAGGGAATATTTCAATCATGTGACCTTCAAGGTCAAAAGTCAAGGTCATGGTGACAACTAAGATCAATGACCCATGAGCCACCTCTTTGTGCCCTACAGGAGTGAATATAATCTAATGCTGTCTGATACTGTGTGCTCATTTCTGGAAGTGAAATTTATATAAAGATGGTGTTTTGTTATATATGGTCACGTGATTAAAGAGAGTGCTGCCATCTGCTTCCTGTTAGCTGAGCATTATGGGCGTCTGTTGCCAAAACGAGACTGGGCCAGTTATTAAGAGTAAGTCAGGCATTACTTTTAGGTCAATAAAATTAACAGATAAATGTGTATCTCAATTTTTCAAGTTGATCCGGTTCAGAAAAGCCAAATACGTCGAAACACATAGGCTAGGAAGCTAAACTCCCGACGACATCATGTAAATCCAGGACAGGAGTGTAGTTTCCGAGTCTTTGAAATAAGCTGTAAATGAAAACCAAATTCAAGTTTTGTCAATAATGAGGTGAATTCCTAGATGCTAACTGAAAGCTTTATTTGTGTCTACAAATCATTTTATCCCATTTCATATCAACTCATATGTTGCAACAAATTTCTGGGGATCTCTACATACTCATAAGATCTATATTTCAAAAATATTTCAGTTGGGGATTGTACTCAGTTGTGACCATTGACTCCACCGTGGGCACTTTGCACAATCAGTTGTTCGATGACTCTCCTGACAGGAAAGTGGTTTCCAGGGCAGTGGCTAGCTTCCGGCGAAGCATCGGTGCTCTCGAAGAACACTTAAAGGACAGGACTTTCATTTGTGGAAAAGAGTAAGAAATTGAATGATGCTAAAACCCTATTGTTTATTATTTTTCCAAAGACTCTCATGAGCTTAATACTAAGACCCCCTTCCCTTTTGCCAAAAAATCATAATTGCTGGATGTTTTGGTTTGTAGATTAAAATTAGTTGGTCAGATTTCTGTCTGTTATTTGTTTCAAGCCTAGTATGAACAAAATGACCAAACATATGCCTATACAGTGCGAAGAGTACTTTGCATTAAATTCACAGGCATTTGCTTTGATTGACAAAAATAAAAGACATTATTATTATGTTTATTCATACTCGGAAAAACTGTCATTTTGGTGGATTCTTGTGGTGGAGACCTGACTGTTCGAATCTTTTCAATACATTTTTGTTCCTGTTTTCAGCTTTTATTATCATTTAAAAAAAAAGTCATGCAAAGCTCAAAGCTTATATAGATTATTATTCATTTCCATCCTCACAATGCTCGGCATTCTAAGGTTTTTCCAATGTATATAGGTCTATGCAGAATAAGAACCAGAAACAATTGCTCATGAAGTATAAGAACTAAAGAGTACAATTTCTCTACATCTTTATTTTTTTTTAAATCAATATCTGGCATGCAGAATCTTCACTTTTCTGTTTCAGATTTACTACAGCTGATGTGCTAGTTGGATTCACTCTTATGTGGGCATCTTTGTTCAAAGGAGGAGTGCTTGTCTCTGATTACCCTGCAGTCCATGACTATTTGCAAAGACTCAAAAAGAGAAAAGCTTTCATTAAAGAAATGGGCATGACCAACGAGTGGCTTGCGGCTTCTGAGGCTTCTGAATTCAATCACAAAATTTTTGAAAAAATGAAATATGATTTAGAATAAAAGTCTGAGTCTCGTTTCTCTAACATGGCAATCTTGGTGAAGTTCATCATACTTGTCAGGCAATCAGAAGTAAGAGTTTGATTTTGATGAACATTGTTTTGCAGAGACCAAAACTGTGTAGTATTATCTCTGTTACTGTACGTGTACATAAATTGTATAGATAAATTATAGATACATCCAAAATTTATGGTCATGCTGCGTGAGTGCTAATTGTGTACATACAGTTCGTACCATTAAAACTGTTTCTCAAATTGAACCTAGACAAAGCTAAACAATGCCACCTGTCACTAAACAGAACTGTCTGGCTATATCTGGTTACTCAAAGTAGAACCTAAAAGTGCATGCAGCACCATCTGGTGTATAAGTTGAGAGTTACGCTTGTTTGTCATTTCTTGTCGTAAAGATGCATGTATATTGCAAAAAATTTATCATTTATTAGATGAATTTCTTACATTTTTATATTTTTTCAGTGGTGGTAGGTGTAAGCCGACTGAAAGGTAGCAGTAGACAGAAGCAGCCAGTTATAGCTAGATCTGTTGAGAGTCGACCATATTTTATGGAACTAACTGTATAGTATTGTTATACTTACTAAAAACCTTTAACCAAAAATATATGTAATTTTTTAATGATGGTACAGTGTGCCTGCAAGGAATATTGCAATTCTTTTGCCAGTTTCCATTTAGTTACTCTTCATACAGTCTTTGTATGTACTGGAATAAACTTTATGTGCTACACATTAAAGAAAGTTTTTTTTCTTGCCACTTAATTAGAAAGGTACTGTATCACAGTGGTTTCTTGTTCAACAGAGTTATCATGAAACAAAGACACAGCTCGGTCAATCCTGCATGTACATAAACGATTTTACAAAATCAGTGAAATGAACTACATGAAGATTTTACAGGCAGGTAATTGACAAAATGCATAGATCCTTGATATAACAATTAACATTGGATATTAAAGTCAACATTTATGGGCCTAAAGCCCAGTTCACACTATCATGAGTAGGAGAGCCGAGTGACCACGGTTGGCAAAAAGGGACTATCCGTGCTCACTCATGCTGTTAATCACGTATAAATTCTTTTGACGAGCATTTGAGGGACGTTTGGCAAACATCTGTCGACCACTTGGCAAACGTCCATTGACCGCTCATTACTCACATATAAATCATCCCGCCAAGCATCCGTGAGGCATCCGTGAGGCAACCGTAGATCGCTCGCACGAGTGGTTCAAGAGTCAATATGGAGAACATACGTAGAATGCTCGTTGACTGACTCCCGAGCGAGTCCCGAGTAATATCCATTTTATTCCCGTAATAATATAAAAAATTCACGCCAAATTTGTTAAAATGTTTAAAAAAAAATTTACCTTGACCACAGATTGTCAGGGAGGATTGTGCCATGTTACGGATTAGCAGGAGTATCCGTAAAACGCCCGGTGATTGACTTACGTATAAACAAGGATAAGCTCACTCGCAACACCCATCTGTGAAAGTGTGAAAGCCCCTTAAGACGGGAGCCAATATTGTGTCATTTTCCTGAATATTGCCTTGGGTTTCTTGTATAGATAGTTCACATCTTTGTGGTAGTGATGGATCTTGTCTAAGTTTGTTTTCAATTACCTGAATGGCTTTGTTACATCATATGAGATTATGTGTCTGCCTGGGGTCATCTCCAATTCCCCAATCTCTTAGTTCCAGATGACCATTGGGTTTAGTAACATGGGAAAGCTGTTTTACCAATGGGGCATCTGAAGAAAGCCGAGGAGTCCTGAACGTGAGGCCCCTGGGCCCGGCCAAAGGGGTAAACATCTCCATTGAACTGTGCCATCCAGAGGCGTTTAGCTTCAACATTAGCAACTTTCCAGAATTCAGAATTATGACCAGCATACTTCTACCTGACAGGGCCATCCTGCCTGCAGTACAACTAGCTAATATTTTACAATTTTTACACCAGAGTCTTTCTCAACTCCTTTGGGTGTACTCAACCTTTTTTTTTTTTATTTAAACAAAATATTTTATAAGGGTGAATCATTCAGTAAATATATGTTTTCCAGTGATGCCCTTAGTTAAAAATTGATACAACATGAATACAAAACAATATAGTCTATGTACAGAACAGATATAATTTGGTAGAAATTGGCAAAATGTTCCAATTATTTGCGCCTGAATAAATTAGCTTATTTTTGCAATGTCATTTTAGGAAAAGGAGTATACACATTCGTGTCATGGCTTCTGGTGTTAACATTTCTAATTTCGACATAATATTATTTGTCAGGTAGTCTGGAGCCATACCATGGATACACTTTGTAAAGTGCAGCCCCTTGCAGCCATTTATTATTAATTGTCATATTACAGTATGACATGACCATGCTGTACACTCCTCGTTACACTTGCCCTAGGCAACGGATGTACATGCATGTCAGTTAGAATTATATGTCAGGTGCAGTGATTATACACTCCTCATTACACTTGCCTTAAGCAAAGGATGTATACACAGGTCAGACACAATTATTAGGTACACTCCTCATTACACTTGCCCTAGGCAAAGGATGTACATACATGTCAGTAGAATTATGTTAGGTACATTGATTGTGTGCACTCTTCATTACACTTGCCTTGAACAAAGATGTATATACATGTCAGATACAACTATTATGTACACTCTTCATTACACTTGCCTTGAGCATTTTTGTCTGCTCTAGCAATTGCTTAGCCTTATACACTTTGCTTGTTGTTTAATGTTTATATTATACAAGCACATGTCAGGTGCAATATTGTTGCACTTCAATGCACCTGCACTGTGCAGGCCTCTGCTCATGTGTGACTTAAATGCAGTTTGTTGTGTGTCCTCATCATTGCATTGTGCTAGTCACTGCTCTGCTCACATGTGTCAGTAATTTCTGGTTATTCATGCTTAGCTTTATGTTAAATTAGCCTGCTGCAAGGAATTGATTGATTGTATTATTAATTGATTGAATGTTTATTTCCAATCATTAATTGATTAAATGTTTATTTCTAATTATTAATTGATTGAATGTTTATTTCTAATTATTGATTCATTAAATATTGCTAGTATTGTGTGAATGCATTGCCCTTTTAGGATGCCTCACTACTGAGTCCTGAATTGTGGGAGGAGCTAACTTTCTCTCCAAAACTGCTGACCAAGCCAAAGTTGACACTGTGCACAAAGGCCCATTGTGACTTGAGCTAAAAATAGCCTCAGCACAATGCAGTGCACTGCAGGGGGCCCATTTTCTCCATTGTCTTAGCTGCCCTAATCCCTGGCAGAATTTGGGGAAAGATGCTGGTAGCAGCCCTGTTTGCGGGAGGTATCACCCCATACAATGTGAATGATAATGGAATTTGCTGTGCTGTGATTGGTCAGTAATCCCCTGTCAGCCCTGCTGGGGGGAAACTTCATGAATTGTCTGTTTAATACATAACCCTGTGCACCAATAAAAATATCAGTTTATCCTAGAACAACATTTGGAACTGAGGAAGCAAGATATACTGTCTTACTGTTACTTTATTACCTGGAAGAACTTGTCTTGTTTTATGCTGTGAGGATAACTCAGTTGAAAGTCTGCATTGGCAAGTCACTCTGACTTTATGCTGTATACTTGGAACATCCCAGCAGAAAATACAGTGTGTTTTTAAATAGTTATTGATAAATAGACCTAGTTTCGGAAAATTTGAAAAAATGTTTGCTATCTGGCATTTGCACTTAGAATCTTGAACTAAGGCAGTACTTCAAACATGCTTACATATAGAAGCCTTTAGGCTGGGGTCCTACATTACAACATCAATGATACATAAGTAATGTTCACCACAACTTTCTAATCCAATGATCTGGGTCCTGGGTTCGATTCCCGGTCGAGCCTAAGTTGGACGGCTGTTTCATCCTTTGTCTCATTGCCATGGTCTCTGCATGTCCTAATTAGCCCATCAGGTGCAGAAATACAGGACGTAAAGCCCTAATCCACCACCACCACCATTCTAATCCAATGACAATGTGAGGATTGCTTGAGGGAAGGTTTGTTTGATATTTCACAACAGAATCATTTTTGTTTTAAGAATAGCCCCACTTAAACCGTAAATTTCGGAGTTGTGTAGGGTTCGGTGACATAATTCATAACTGACCAGTGACCTGGTGTGTGGTATTGCGGTGCACGTTCTTGTTGATTACATGCTTTGATCAAATGTTTCATGACAAATAAATGTGGCAGAATCATGTTGTTGTTGATTACCATGGCATTTCAATGCTAAACGTCTGCCTTGCAGAAAACCATTTTCTTAGACTGGTCCTATGATAGCTTTTTAGAGCCTATCCACATGATGACATCATGGTGTTGTATCCACCTAGCAGCAGGAAGGTGAACTAATCATGTTCCTTGGATCCCATGTTGTTTCTCTAAATTCACAGCGTTGTACTGACACTGTTTATGGTGCCATTGTCCCTAAATTTGACCAGTATAACACAAATATGCTAAGCAATCTCAAACAAACAAAAAAATAAAAAAATTTAAGTTGAATTATTTTTTTTGGCACCTTCACCAGTATTTTCCCTATTTTACAGCATTAATTGTTGTAGGGCAGGGGCCTAGCTCAGAGGTAGCGCTCTGGGCTTCCAACCGCTGGGTCCCGGGTTCAATTCCTGGTTGAGGCTAAGTTAGATGGCTGTTTCATCCTTCGTCTCATTGCCATGGTCTCTGCCTGTCCTAATTAGCCCAATAGGTGCAGAAATACAGGACGTAAAGCCCTAATCACGCACACGTACACGCACGCACGCACGCACACACACACACACACACACACACACGGCATTAATTGTGCATACATTATCCAGTCATCTATCCAACTAATACTATATATCCTATGGGGCTTCCTTTAAGCTTAAAATAATAATTATAAACTCCATTTATTAGGTAATTTATTATATTTTTTTCATTTTCTTTATTACTATAGAGTCATTCATGTCAATTCAACAAATGCCTCCAACCTGAGACAAAGCCAACTCCTGCTTTAATCAGTTTACATGACATTGTATTATTACACAGTGCACATTCACCTTCCTGTTCAAACAATTCAGAAGCATATTGCCACAATTACACCATAACTGATCAGTGCAAATTAGTTTTCACTGAAGGATGTTGATTATTGCTTGGAAGGATAGTACCAATTTGATTCAGTGTCATTCTTCCAAGAATACATAAAACTTCTACAGTAGTCAGTCAGTTCAGCAGTCAATCAGTTCAGCAGTCAGTCAGTTCAAATTAGTCAGTTCAGCCAAGTAAGGTTCAAGCAAGTTAATTCAGTCAAGTCAGGTCAGTCAAGTAAATTAGATCAGTCAGCTGAACTCTGTCAGTCCAGCTAATCAGTTCAATCAGTTGCTTCAGTCAAGTTTGTCTGTCAGTCAGCACAACAGAACATGTCAGTTGACAGTCAGTCATCAGTATATATATATATTTTTTTTTTTCTCAATAAATAATAATCAGTGTTTTACCTGAAATACATTAAAAATGTACATAATAAAAGATATTAGCATACTCTGGTCAAAGTAGATCGTTAGGTAGAAAGTAGATAGAAAGATGGATAGATAGGTAGCTAGATAGATATCCCTGTTTTTCATTCCATACCATATATTATTATTATGTTGCTGCAAAATGTTTGCATATATGTCTTCACGCCCAGTTTTTTGGCATTGTGCCAGCGTAATAATACAGTTCGATCTCTAGCTTAAAGACCACACTACATCTAACACTTGGTTTTACCGGTAAAAAAAATAATTTTGTTGAGTGGATCATACACTTTCAGTCATATAATGAATTGAATTTATAAAATTTTATAAAATTTATTATTATAAAATTTATTAAATTCAGTCATATAGTGGAAAATATCTAGCAGAATTTCATTTAGAAATGATAGCAACCACAAAAAACGTTATACCAAAACAGCATGGTCAATAATTACCTACAAAATAGACATGTTTTGATATTATAATATATTAGGTCTATGATCATAAAAAAAAGGAAATGGAGTGACCTATATATTATGTGCAGTGTAATATACCTAAACAATAACTACATGGGGGGGGGGGAGCAATGTTTACATAGACTCCTGATTATAATTAATATCAAAATATTTTCATGATTATGAATGACATGATGTATGTTACCAACATTTGGCATGCACTACCATGTTGTGTATTTATTGTCTACATGATGAAAGTAATTATTGGTTATTCATTTTTGCGTGGGGGGGAGGGGGCATCCGAGCTGTGCCCTTGTCACTACAGCCAGCTGAGTGCATAGAAAGACTATTGCAGGAAATGATCAAATTTTCACCATTTCAAATAATTGAAAATGAGTAGTCATTCAGTAATAACATTAAAAATTTTAGAAATTATGATTTTAGACGAATAGCAGCATGTCAAGGTTAGCAATAGTGTGCAAACACATTATTTGTGTGTGCAAAATTTTTTATTTAGGTAGGAAGGTAATCCCATGAAAAAATATGAAGACTGCTGCATGGCCCTCAATAGTCAGACAGTGTCAGACACAAAATCCTCTCATGTTTTATAATATTATTTGGACTCAGGTTAATATACTTGACAGATGGTCATATAGGCTGAGTAGAATAGTTATGCAGGAAACATTTCAAGGTAAGTGGAAAACTTAAAATTATTTATAAATATACTGGATTTCAATTAGACTATTTTCCTTGTGAATACATAAGAAATGCAAGCCTCACAATTAACACCTTGGTTAGAATAGACATACTAATAGTGAGGTCTTAATAGTGTGGTTTTTAAGGCTAGGCCACTGAATAGCCTTTGAATACTGTGAATGAATATTTTGGCAGGGTATATGCCATAAATATTCATTGACAGTATAAAGGCTATTTATGTTCATTAGACTAAAATGAAAGTTAAAGACAGGGAAATTATAAATATAAAACAAATACATAAAGAAGGTGCTCAGGAATATGCTGTATTTCTATAATAACACTATTTACAATAATTTAATGTCTTCCTTCTAGACACCTGGAATTCATCATTATTTTACTGTTTAGCTAATAACATGACGTTTAGTTTGCACTTCAGTGAGAAACACTTTTTGCCTTGGCCTAAATCTTTGGCCTTGGCCTATATTCAGAAACTGCTCACTTTTTGCCTTGGCCTTCTCACCTGACTTTCTTTAGCTAAAGACATTCATCTTTAACTCACCTGAAGATGTTGGAGGAGTGCAAAACTTCAACTGGCAATTACTTGGCTTCTATACATGACAGAACAATGCATTTTTTTTTCTAAATAGTTCATTTGTAACTATCTTATCATCTATATCCCTTTTAAGCAACACAATGTAAAAAAATACACTAATTCCTAATTTATTTTGAAAGAAATACTGATG
Organism: Alitta virens; assembly: GCA_932294295.1. Classification (NCBI taxonomy): domain Eukaryota; kingdom Metazoa; phylum Annelida; class Polychaeta; order Phyllodocida; family Nereididae; genus Alitta; species Alitta virens. The sequence continues at coordinate 66,943,198 of OW028575.1, read as the reverse complement.
ACAACCCTAAGGTTTACGATGTCACTGAATCTACAATTTGTAAGTGATATTTAAGGTACAAGAATAAAACCACTGTCAGGCTGCCTGACTGACTAGTTGTCAGCTGGCATGTTCTGTTGTGCTGACTGACTTGACTGAACTGACTGAACTGACTGACTTGACTGAACTGACTGACTTGACCGAAATGACTGACTTGACTGAACTGACTGACTTGACTGAACTGACTGACTTGACTGAACTGACTGACTGAACGGATGAGCTTAACTGACAGAGAGACAGAATTGACTGAGTTCAACTGACTGATTTAACTGACTGAACTTACTGAATATAAGACTAAATTAACTTGACTGAACCTGACTTGGCTGTACTGACTGATTTGGCTGAACTGACTGACTTTGCTGAACCGACAGACTACTGTAGAAGGACTGAGCCACCGGTATGCTTGTGTTATACACCAATTAGAACAATGCAATAAATTGATATAATGAATTTGCGACTTCTAGAAGTGGCATATTATTATGATTTTTATTTTAAAATAATTTGATAACTTTATTATTGGAATTTCACTGGGGTTTTAAGGATGTTAATGGCCATGCAGGAACTTATGGTTTGGATGGACTTTTTTGTTGTTGCTTGCATTTTAGTAGGATTTAAAATAAATGTCCAACTGTTTTGTTATTTTTTTTTCCTGTGGCATGGATCATGATGGATCAGCACAAAATAAACAGAATCAAATATAAACCCCAACTTGCTGGGTGATGAAAATAGCTATTATTATAATTTTAGTAAGTTGGCTGGTTTGTATATTGGTATCCAAAGTACAAAATAATACAAATCAACAACTGTCAACAGTTCATTGAACCCAACAAAACTGTCAATCACTACATGATCTACATGTTTTTAATAGGTCTAGGCATGGTTGCATTATTAGATGCTTGGTAAACAATAAAACTTGACTGGCTATTCAGTTAACAGTTGTTACAATTAGTTGGTGTTTTGACTGGGCCCGCTCAAATTGCGTAATCATTTCAATGACGTTAGGTTCGCACCAGTCACTGCAGGGGGCGGGGCTTAAGTTTGATTATTCATTAATCATGTGGGTTATTGAACTCTGTACATTTGAGTTCAAGATTGCAAATTATGTCAGACAATAACTCAATTTTGCTGGTGATCAAGAGCTATCAATTGAGCTATTCAAGTATTAAATTAAATTAAATTAATTGATATTGAATTATTTTCTTGGATTATTTGATAACTCCATTTCTAGAAATGATACAAATATGCAGTTTTAATTTCTGCTGGAAGATGCATTTTTATTTTCTGCTAAAAGCAAAATCAGATAGATGACGTATTTTCTGTGTGGACTTTAATCTGGTTGTACTAATCAGAGCTAGAATTTTGCAAATATAAATATTACTTGTTTACTAAAGTGAACATCAGAACATTAGAAACATGACCTTTGACCGAATTGCCCCTCCCCCCCCCCCATCAGATTTTTCCCAGGCTACAATTGAGACATTAAAACAAAAAGTAATGTTGTAATCAATGGGTAAAAGGATTATATAATAGTATGCACAAAACATCATTTCGACTTTTTCTCTGATTATCATTATAATAAAGATAAGAAATGCAGGTGAAAGGTCAAGTCAAGTGCAGTTCCTGCAAAATGTTCAGACCTTGTTTTTGTCTGGGCCATTATTTCTCACTACATTGTATCGTATGATGCCAGGAAGTGCATCCTACAACCTCCATAACCTAATAATATCTAGAATTTATTTGACATCTTGCCATTGACCCAATTATGCCACTTATTTAATGTTTGAGTGATTCGTTTTGAAGTTCATTAATGCAAATACAGTAGTATATAGTCCTTTTTGTATGTAATATATGTGAATGTATTAGTTATGTAATAATTAGTAGGAGGATTATAAGATATGTAATAGTACCTAATGTTTGAAGTTTGATGAAGATGACACTTGTGAGGATTTATGAGATATCAGACATCTCCCATTTATTAATGTATTTTATTGTCTTAATATATGTATTATTGTACACATCCAAACTGTAGGGGCTTTGCTGTAATATTAATGTATATCTCCCATATGCAGGGAAAATGATTTTTGATGATTTACTAATGTACACCTGATAATCTATAACGAATTTGAATTGATTGTTGTAGAATTACTAGTTAACTTGTTGGAGTATAAGCACACATTCTTTGGTCAGTAATTCACAGAGGGTAAAACTTAGAACAGACCCAAACCTACATAACTGCAGCTACATGAGAAAGCAAATCTCCTGCAGGTCTACCTCTAGCACGAAGTTGAGAGGGGGGGGGAACAGGTAGTGGGTATATAATCAAGGTAAGGGGCTGGGGTTAGCCAGAGACAGAGAGAGAGAAGAGAGAGAGAGAGAGCATTGAGAGGGATCCAAAGAGAGATTGAGGATAGAGCAGCCAGCTGGAAGGAGCTGTGCTATCAAGTTGGCAGAGAGAGATTATAGTAGATATAGAAGTAAAATCATTTGAATAGATTTGTCAGGTTATACGACAAGTGTATGACCAAGGAATGATGTGCACAATTGGTTAAGGTATGTGAATTTGATTTTTGTTTAATATGTGTAATCATATGTCTTTTAATGCTATGTTTTACAATTGTGTGAATTTTAAATAGATTAAAGGTTTGAAATTTATTTCTCCTAGTATTCTAGTTAATTACTGCAATCAGAATCTAGTGACCTATAACGGAAAGACTAGAAAAATTTCTGAAAAACACAAAAGATTAAACCAGACTCAACAATTACATACTGAGTTGAAACATATCTAAATTGAATTTGATGCCAAATCAGCAGTATATATAGACAGATAAATAAAAGAAAGAATTTCTGACAGATTAGGCTTTTGGCCGCGTTCAGAATTGTCATACTTTTGATAAGACTTCGGTCGCCTAATGTAAGATCCCGGATTTGGACTAATTAGTTTAACGAGCTATTAGTGCCAATCAATAATTGTGTATTGTTGCTACTTTTTGGTTACATGGTAATTAAACTATCAGGCAAACAATTGTTTCATAATTTTTCAATAATGCCCCTCCCACTCAACACATTGGCCAATTGAATAGGGGGACATGTTTATATTGCGGACACTGGCTGGGACCCATGACAGTGTGGTCTTTAAGGTAGAGATTCAACTGTATATGGATTAACAGAATTGCACTTGACCTTAGCACAACAGTCAGTGGCAATTAACAATGACACTGTTGGAAAGTTGTCAACTAATTCCACTGCATAGATTGCAATTGAGTTATTAACACTAACAGGCCGCTGGATGGTAATTGTCGGCCGATTTTCTTTGACATGCCAGACTCGTTGCGACGCTGATTTTTCAGGGAAATCGCATCAGCGGGTCCATGGACACTAGTGCGATTTCATCGGCGGACAAAAATCACAAAATCGCTTAAGGTGAGGCCAGCTTGATCATCATAAATGTTAACTATTGTTGCTAGTCTCACTATTTTACAAATTAACAATACGTGAATTTGGTGCCAATTTGATAAGATTGGTGACGTCACATCTTGATGACGTCACAAGCACTTGTCAGTGACCAGACGAATAGTTACATTGAAGAGACGTCTTGGCGAAAGATTTCGTAACAGAAAAAGCTTTAAAATACGTGGTTTTCAAGCCATTTAGTGCACGACCGACGGTGTTATTATGAAATATTATTATTAAATATTTTAATTACATCTTTTCCATAATTTTACAATATCATTACATAATTGTACATCCGTTAAAAATCGTTACACAACTCCAGATAATGTCCAGCATCGACTAGATAAAACAATACCATATCTCAGGCAACAGCCCCACAATCTTTAACCCGTTTATATCATTTGTATAAATCATTAATCACAGTAAGAGATACAAAATCACGTCATTTTTTTATCACATATTTTTTAACGTTAAGTAAACTCTTGGATATGTTTGCACTATATAAATATATCCTTTTATCTGGAAATGACACTTATGATTATCACGAAAACTCTTGTGTAAAATGGTTATGCAATTATATACCAATATATAATGCTTAACTAAAACATGCTAAACCTGGTCAAGAGACACAAAGTTAATCATCTGCCTGCATATCTAAATATGCCATCACAACAAAGACTAGTGATTGGACATGCAATAAATCTATAAAATATCTGATATATACATATACATGTTAGAATCTGACTGAAATTTATTTACGCTTTTATAGAAACACTATTTTTGTTATCGGTCATATTTACCCAACAATATGCCCGAAAGTCTATTATCTGTATAATGGCAAATAATCAATGTTATAAGTTTAAACCTGAAGTTTATAAAAGTTTATATGCTCAATATAATTCAATTCTTTGACAATGTGTACACATAAAAGGCAAGACTGACATGCTAATACAGATTATATAATATATCAATACTGAAATATCAAAATGTTTTGTAAAATTTATATAAATACCTGTTTTGTTTTTGTAAATGAAAGTCGAAATATCATATAAAAGGTAAATGGAGAATCCTGGCTCCAAAGAAAACTTAACAATGTCTCAGATCCAAATGCTCACTTAATGTTCTGCTGGCGGCTTTATCCCTGCGCCTGAGTGTGAAAGGGGGACCGTCAGGCCCATGCGGATTAACAAGAACAAAACAACCCGCCGGTAAAGGACGAATCAACCCTTCAAGTTCATGGAAGAATGCGAAAGTCTCTGCACACTTATCCGAGGATAACGGTGCTCGCCAAAACAACGACAACTGCCAAAAGTCCAGAAGAATAATGACTCGACCTGACGCCCAAATTACAGAGATTTTCAGAGCAACAATATACTTTCAAATGAGCTCTGGTGCGGGGACAGTAACTACTGCAGCCTAGAGTTCTCACGGCCACTGACCCAAACACCTCGTGGCGGACCAACTGAAACAAAAGAAAAAGTAAAATCAGAAGAAGAAAGAATTTTCAACAAATGCCGATAAACAAATTCTCAGATTGAAACACAGAAGACCAAGTCATTTAAAACCCTGAAATGCCACTTACATAACAAGTTGCATTCGCTTCACAGGTTTGAGACACGAGCAAGCCATCTCTGGGGCCGCCATCTTTGCTTTCTTGCCGTCCGGCCAGGCACTGCAACGCTGCCAAAGAAAAAGTTTATAAGAGTAAAATTTACACACACAAACTGAATAAAAACTTTCTCAAAAGATGAACTCACCCAATGTGACGCCCACGACAACCACTAAGAAGAACACCAACGACTGTAATGCCGACATTGTGAATATTTAGGACGCAACTCCAAAAAACCTTGTGTAGCGTCTTCAAGAACTTTCCGCATCAGGTGACTGCCTAAATATAGAACTGACGCATGCGCACTAGAAATGCAGTACCATCAACAACTGAGGAAAGACAAAAGCGCGGGAAGACGACAGATCCACTGAATAGGCTAGATTGGAGAGACTGACGGTGAGCATATCGAGCTGAGACACACAAAAGAGCCATGATTGTTCATTTCATTAATGATATTACAGTTCACAGTGTAGTCACTTGTACGAAGAGGGGTTGTGTGTTAGACATGAGGTTATAACGACCCATGTCAACACCCACAGGGGATATCGGGGATATCGTATGATGCCAGGAAGTGCATCCTACGACCTCCATAACCTAATAATATCTAGAATTTATTTGACATCTTGCCATTGACCCAATTATGCCACTTATTTAATGTTTGAGTGATTTGTCTTGAAGTTCATTAATGCAAATACAGTAATATATAGTCCTTTTTGTATGTAATATATGTGAATGTATTAGTTATGTAATAATTAGTAGGAGGATTATAAGATATGTAATAGGACCTAATGTTTGAAGTTTGATGAAGATGACACTTGTGAGGATTTATGAGATATCAGACATCTCCCATTTATTAATGTATTTTATTGTCTTAATATATGTATTATTGTACACATCCCCACCGTAGGGGCTTTGCTGTAATATTAATGTATATCTCCCATATGCAGGGAAAATGATTTTTGATGATTTACTAATGTACACCTGATAATCTATAACGAATTTGAATTGATTGTTGTAGAATTACTAGTTAACTTGTTGGAGTATAAGCACACATTCTTTGGTCAGTAATTCACAGAGGGTAAAACTTAGAACAGACCCAAACCTACATAACTGCAGCTACATTGAGAAAGCAAATCTCCTGCAGGCCTACCTCTAGCACGAAGTTGAGAGGGGGGGGGAATAGGTAGTGGGTATATAATCAAGGTAAGGGGCTGGGGTTAGCCAGAGACAGAGAGAGAAGAGAGAGAGAGAGAGCATTGAGAGGGATCCAAAGAGAGATTGAGCATAGAGCAGCCAGCTGGAAGGAGCTGTGCTATCAAGTTGGCAGAGAGAGATTATAGTAGATATAGAAGTAAAATCATTTGAATAGATTTGTCAGGTTATACGACAAGTGTATGACCAAGGAATGATGTGCACATTTGGTTAAGGTATGTGAATTTGATTTTTGTTTAGTATGTGTAATCATATGTCTTTTAATGCTATGTTTTACAATTGTGTGAATTTTAAATAGATTAAAGGTTTGAAATTTATTTCTCCTAGTATTCTAGTTAATTACTGCAATCAGAATCTAGTGACCTATAACGGAAAGACTAGAAAAATTTCTGAAAAACACAAAAGATTAAACCAGACTCAACAATTACATACTGAGTTGAAACATATCTAAATTGAATTTGATGCCAAATCAGCAGTATATATAGACAGATAAATAAAAGAAAGAATTTCTGACAGATTAGGCTTTTGGCCGCGTTCAGAATTGTCATACTTTTGATAAGACTTCGGTCGCCTAATGTAAGATCCCGGATTTGGACTAATTAGTTTAACGAGCTATTAGTGCCAATCAATAATTGTGTATTGTTGCTACTTTTTGGTTACATGGTAATTAAACTATCAGGCAAACAATTGTTTCATAATTTTTCAATAATGCCCCTCCCACTCAACACATTGGCCAATTGAATAGGGGGACATGTTTATATTGCGGACACTGGCTGGGACCCATGACAGTGTGGTCTTTAAGGTAGAGATTCAACTGTATATGGATTAACAGAATTGCACTTGACCTTAGCACAACAGTCAGTGGCAATTAACAATGACACTGTTGGAAAGTTGTCAACTAATTCCACTGCATAGATTGCAATTGAGTTATTAACACTAACAGGCCGCTGGATGGTAATTGTCGGCCGATTTTCTTTGACATGCCAGACTCGTTGCGACGCTGATTTTTCAGGGAAATCGCATCAGCGGGTCCATGGACACTAGTGCGATTTCATCGGCGGACAAAAATCACAAAATCGCTTAAGGTGAGGCCAGCTTGATCATCATAAATGTTAACTATTGTTGCTAGTCTCACTATTTTACAAATTAACAATACGTGAATTTGGTGCCAATTTGATAAGATTGGTGACGTCACATCTTGATGACGTCACAAGCACTTGTCAGTGACCAGACAAATAGTTACATTGAAGAGACGTCTTGGCGAAAGATTTCGTAACAGAAAAAGCTTTAAAATACGTGGTTTTCAAGCCATTTAGTGCACGACCGACGGTGTTATTATGAAATATTATTATTAAATATTTTAATTACATCTTTTCCATAATTTTACAATATCATTACATAATTGTACATCCGTTAAAAATCGTTACACAACTCCAGATAATGTCCAGCATCGACTAGATAAAACAATACCATATCTCAGGCAACAGCCTCACAATCTTTAACCCGTTTATATCATTTGTATAAATCATTAATCACTGTAAGAGATACAAAATCACGTCATTTTTTTATCACATATTTTTTAACGTTAAGCAAACTCTTGGATATGTTTGCACGTATAAATATATCCTTTTATCTGGAAATGACACTTATGATTATCACGAAAACTCTTGTGTAAAATGGTTATGCAATTATATACCAATATATAATGCTTAACTAAAACATGCTAAACCTGGTCAAGAGACACAAAGTTAATCATCTGCCTGCATATCTAAATATGCCATCACAACAAAGACTAGTGATTGGACATGCAATAAATCTATAAAATATCTGATATATACATATACATGTTAGAATCTGACTGAAATTTATTTACGCTTTTATAGAAACACTATTTTTGTTATCGGTCATATTTACCCAACAATATGCCCGAAAGTCTATTATCTGTATAATGGCAAATAATCAATGTTATAAGTTTAAACCTGAAGTTTATAAAAGTTTATATGCTCAATATAATTCAATTCTTTGACAATGTGTACACATAAAAGGCAAGACTGACATGCTAATACAGATTATATAATATATTAATACTGAAATATCAAAATGTTTTGTAAAATTTATATAAATACCTGTTTTGTTTTTGTAAATGAAAGTTGAAATATCATATAAAAGGTAAATGGAGAATCCTGGCTCCAAAGAAAACTTAACAATGTCTCAGATCCAAATGCTCACTTAATGTTCTGCTGGCGGCTTTATCCCTGAGTGTGAAAGGGGAACCGTCAGGCCCATGCGGATTAACAAGAACAAAACAACCCGCCGGTAAAGGACGGATCAACCCTTCAAGTTCATGGAAGAATGCGAAAGTCTCTGCACACTTATCCGAGGATAACGGTGCTCGCCAAAACAACGACAACTGCCAAAAGTCCAGAAGAATAATGACTCGACCTGACGCCCAAATTACAGAGATTTTCAGAGCAACAATATACTTTCAAATGAGCTCTGGTGCGGGGACAGTAACTACTGCAGCCTAGAGTTCTCACGGCCACTGACCCAAACACCTCGTGGCGCACCAACTGAAACAAAAGAAAAAGTAAAATCAGAAGAAGAAAGAATTTTCAACAAATGCCGATAAACAAACTCTCAGATTGAAACACAGAAGACCAAGTCATTTAAAACCCTGAAATGCCACTTACATAACAAGTTGCATTCGCTTCACAGGTTTGAGACACGAGCAAGCCATCTCTGGGGCCGCCATCTTTGTTTTCTTGCCGTCCGGCCAGGCACTGCAACGCTGCCAAAGAAAAAGTTTATAAGAGTAAAATTTACACACAAAAACTGAATAAAAACTTTCTCAAAAGATGAACTCACCCAATGTGACGCCCACGACAACCACTAAGAAGAACACCAACGACTGTAATGCCGACATTGTGAATATTTAGGACGCAACTCCAAAAAACCTTGTGTAGCGTCTTCAAGAACTTTCCCCATCAGGTGACTAATTCCACTGCATAGATTGCAATTGAGTTATTAACACTAACAGGCTCCTGGATGGTAATTGTCGGCCGATTTTCTTTGACATGCCAGACTCGTTGCGACGCTGATTTTTCAGGGAAATCGCGTCAGCGGGTCCATGGACACTAGTGCGATTTCATCGGCGGACAAAAATCACAAAATCGCTTAAGGTGAGGCCAGCTTGATCATCATAAATGTTAACTATTGTTGCTAGTCTCACTATTTTACAAATTAACAATACGTGAATTTGGCGTCAATTTGATAAGATTGGTGACGTCACATCTTGATGACGTCACAAGCACTTGTCAGTGACCAGACGAATAGTTACATTGAAGAGACGTCTTGGCGAAAGATTTCGTAACAGAAAAAGCTTTAAAATACGTGGTTTTCAAGCCATTTAGTGCACGACCGACGGTGTAATTATGAAAAACCGTCTGGACTTGACTTGAAAATTACAATTACCGAAAAAAAAAAACCACACAGCAGGTCAGTTATGAGATAGCATAGGAAACGTCATTACACGTTGAAATGAATTGCCTTATTTTTTTATTGTTTATTTTTTATCGGATAATTATTTAGTTTTGCAATGTTGTATGTTATATATAAATTGTTCATTCTAAATATGAAAGCTCTATGATGTTACTATTGTTACCAACACATCTAACAGATGGAGAACCACCTTGTATTTTTCTTTGAAAATGTTTGGTAATCCACATGAAATAAATAAAGTTTAAAAACAAAACTATTTAGCTGATAGGCTGAGTATAGACTTAAGAAATGGATTCATATTTTTGAATGTAAATGTATTATTTCTCCTAATACCATTTGTTATAAGTGCCAAACTTTCATGCCTTTTGTGATCATCTAATATTTCTTGAAGAGGCCTATCATTGTTTTCAGCCATGCCTATATCTGAACCTATATTTACGAAAAAGGTGTTAAATATATCACATACTTTATGATCATCTGAATCAATTTCACCATTTTCCCGCAAAGGAATGCTATTTGGTCCCCAATTTACGCTTATCTTGAAAGTACTCGCTTATCTATTTTAATTTTTTTTATAGTTGTGCATGGTTTCTTTGAATTCTATATATTGTCATGCAGTGAAAATCTGTCCTTTTCAGGACTTTTTCTGAGTTGCCTGCTTGTCAGAACAAGAATGGCGTTAACTCAACACATGAACATCTCATTATTCTTTAATTTCATTGTTAGACCTTTAATATCATAAGCCAGCCTATAGACTATAAGAGAAATTGAATAATTTACTTTAGATGAGTAAACGAGCAAAACACGTATATAATTAGGTCACTGGGCTGTGACGACACACAGTGACATTGAAACAAGGTTGTCATGTCTCAGTGTAATCAAGCAAGATGAATCATCACACAAGACAGTCACTTACATATGTGTTATATGGGTTATAAAATTAAAAAGAAGATCAACTTATTTTTGGCATGAGTTATAATCTACTAGTATTTCTAAATATTTACTTGATAAACACAGGTCGGTTCCAGTTTTGTTTACATATACATACATGAATATAAAAATGAGAGTTAATACTGTACAGGTCAATACTTCAAGTGGGTAATACTGTAATGATTACAAAACAAATTAGAATAAATAGTCAGTTTGAAATGGCAAAAGAAGGTGTCCATGGGTTGGGTCAGTTGGTGGGGTCGTCAGAGCAGCATTGCGCTGACCCCTGAAACGGCAAAAGGGGGTGTCCATGGGCTGGGTCAATGAGTTGGATCTTCAGAGCAACATTGCGCTGACCTCTGAGATTGTCAAAATGGGGTGTTTGAATTGAAAGGTTCCCTGTCTAGTGGAAGGGGGGCACCAATACTGAATTAACATTATGAAAAAACTCTATTTAGAAAGTTGCTTAATGCCTTTAGCACTTCTGGATTCTTACATGACAATAGGGCTTGGAATAGTTGAGATTTTTCTAGGTCATGAAAATTAGGTATACTATCTGTTGCTATTTTAAGTAATTCTAGCCTTGGTATTTCATTTTTATTACATGTCAGTAAGCAGTGAGATTCATCTTCTATTTCACCACTGTCACAATATTCACATAATATTCTCTCATGCAAAGGAAATTTTGGGGATTCATGTCTACCAGTTTCAATTTTAAGATTGTGGGAGCTAACTGTGAATCTTGCTATATTACTGTATGTTTTTTTGGGAAGATTTAATAGTAGGCATGGCTCAATGCAGTAGCTGGTTTTAAATGTTTTATGGGTCCTGGACTCCTAAGTTTAGGTTGGGCGTTTGTGTCATTTATTTCATGAAGAATTTTATCCTTTTCATTGTCAAAGATTACTAGTTTTATCTTATTTGTCAGTACGCTGGGTTCTAGAGCTTGCCAATTAATTATGTTTGCTTCAGAGATGATATGCTTAACTTTAGTGTACCAGTTTCTCTGACCATTTGTGTGTAGCTTTTCTTGTATTTTCAAGCACTTATTTGATATTTCACTATTAGGCATTGTCTGAAGGGAGACATTTGGAGTTCGAAGTTTAGGAAGTAGCCTGATTTTTCAGAAGACACTTTGTGCCCCCAGGATCTTCATGTTGTTTTGTGAGTACTAGTATGTTCTCTATATCATGTATATAGTTATTCTATATTGCACTGCACTGTTGTAGGTCATTTAAATCAAGTTATGGTCCATGCCACATTGTAATAGTGCATCAAATGTAATGATGTGATGGTATATTATGACTTATGTATAATGTAGTCACACATGTTGATAGCAGGTGCATGGCTAAGGTCAAATTATTATTTTAATACTATTATCATTACTGTGTTTTTTGGGAGTTAAATCGATTTATTTATATTGCTTTGTTTTAAATTGTAGATTTACCTAGACCTATAGGCAGAGTAAAATAAACTTAAAAAATTAACAATTACCATTTTGCATTGCATTGGGATTGTTTTCAATGTTTTAGCAGTAATGTTATGTCTATTAACTGTTGAAAACATTAAAAATCTCAATAACAGATGAAAGGTAATATTAAGCATTTATTGGATATAAACGATGAAAACAGCAGTCTTGTTATCATTTGAGAGTGTTATGTTGTCATGTATTTAGTAATTCGGTCAAGATAGGCATTTATTACTGCAATATTGTGCAATATTTATCAGTCGGTTACTTATCGATACATTTTGTCATTTTTTGATGTAGCTATACGTAATAATTGTATTCATTTACTTTCACATTGAAAAAAAATATGATGATCAGGAGAGTGCTCGAATAGCACTCTAAATAGAGACAACATCAGCACAACTTTGGCGATGTTGATACAATGTTGTACTGCCAGCGGCCAATATTGAAACTATGGTGGCCCGATTTGGAATGCTATCCGGGTCAGGATTTAATAGAATTTAACACACACTTCATAGGTGCCTTTACCTGATCTCCAGGGGCTTGAAACCACTCTGTTCAAACCAATGTAGAACTCATCAAATTTGAAGAACTGATGATTCTGGAACAGTAGATTGGATCGGGGAATCGATGGATGTACACCAACTTTCACAAGATTGTATCTACCGATTACCACATCAAAACGAACCGGCTTGTGATTGGTGAAGTATTGCGAAATTTCGTTTCTTGCCACAAAACCAGTGCGCTTTCTGAAATTTTCATAAAATAACAGGTCTACTCCATAGTTATGGATTTCTGCATTCCATTCATCATCAGTTGGTCTCCATCCTTCCAATTCTCCTCCCCATCCATTGTTCACTGGAGAGTCGCCAATGTTGAAGCTAAATGCCTCTGGATTGCACAGTCCAATGGAGATGTTCACGCCTTGAGCATGGCCTAGGGGCTTCACCTTCAGAACTCCTCGTCTTCCTCCAAATGCTTGTGTGGTTAGAGCGCTCTGCCATGTTACTGAACCCAGCAAAGCATTTGCAGTTGGGTTGAAGGGACTGCTTTGTGGACTACTTCCATACAAAGTCTGATGGAAGTCACATTGTGAACCTGTTGGAGAAAAAGAAGTCATAACATAGTTTATTGATGAAATTTCGAAGGCGATATTAGTAGGTAGCAAACGTAAATTGATATTAAATAGACGACTGCCATCCAAAAACAGTGTAGAAGACCTTCTGCTGTCTAAAATTGCAAGGGAAATATGGTGAAATATTAAAAATATAGAGCTAAATCCCTCCTCCCATAACAACAAACTCAGCATACTTCTTGTATATAAACATGTTAATAACTATCTACAGATTTCTAAAGGTTGCACATTGGACCTGCTTGTAATGAACTATTTCTGACTGTCAAAAAGTCTAATCATAATATTTATTTTTTTCTTATGTGTAATTCTGGTGTAGATGATACAACAACTTTGCCGTGAGCACCATTATATTATTATTTATTGCCACGCGGCGAATAATATATAGATCCTCAAAATGTAGAACCATGAGGTTTTCAAACACCTACGACTTCCTATGTGCCTGCCACTCTGAATAATTCTACTGTTAAGTCAAAAAGAGATCTTTAAATTGGTGATTTGAATCAGTTCTTACAATGGTATCATCAAGTCCAATGTACTATTATCTTAGAAAATTCTTATGAACAATTTGCAAACCAACAATTCACTCCTAATGACAAAACAGATTGTACTGTTGAACTGTAAAAGAAGCTTATCCCATACAAGATACAAGCTGAAGAACAGTTTCTTCTGTAATGCTTAAGTGACCTAACATGATCTGTAGTTAGATTATAAGGGGAGAAAGTTTTTTACGAGTGATGGTGTGCATTTACATGTCTTAAAAGTTGATCCATTGAGGCGAATGTTGGCTTCCAGTGATAAAAACCAAAGTGTTTCTTCAGCCAGCCAATGTTTTACAATTGCATATTATTTATTGTGGCTAATAGATTACATTGAATTGAAAAGCTAATCAAGTAAAATAATGTTTATCTAAATTCTTTGTTGTTTACTGAGTGTTGGTGATAGCTTACCAAATGTAAAATATGCACAATGGTTACCTTGTATGCCAAAGTTGAGAGCGTCGCCGACACAGTATGCCCTTGCACCCAAGACTAAAATTGCAAGAGTGACGAAGATTTCACGAAATGCAGCCATCTTCACAGAGTAAGTTGTTCTGAGTTCTCACAATCACATAGGTTATGCACCTATCAGAAGTGAATATACCTGTGCTACTTGCCGGTCACTGCAAGATTCAACCAATCCCTGGGTTTTTTTTTACTGAAGCATAATTAGAAATTCTATTGTTATTCTCGTACTCATGCAGAAAGTTGATAAAAAATATCATAAGTGTATGTAAAACTTGCTGTAGGTGTTTTAAATTCTGAAAGCAAAAACCAGTTTTTTTCTCTTTGGCGTCACTGATATTCATGCCCTGAATGCCTCAGACATAACTAAACAATTTCTTTTAACTATTTTTCATTTTGAAGGTAAATATTGAAAATGATAGTAAGAGACAGCTACTGCGCATCAAGTAATCTTTATACCTTAAACTGCGGATATATGTAAATGCTCAAAAAGGTATTACTGTTTTTGGTCCATTTTATTTATTTATCTATCTATCTATATATATATATATATACATACATGGCCAAATGTGCCATGTGCGTTTTCAATGAGAAGGATAAACGCATGGAAAACGCATGGTTTTTAGCTAATTATAATGAGGCAAAAACCATGCGTTTTCCATGCGTTCGGGTAAACGCATGGAAAACGCACGTGGCACAATTGGCCATGTATATATTTATTTTCTTACCTGGTTTTCTTAAAAATGGGTGCTGTGAACTACCTTTAAGGTTTTTCTTGCAACATATTCATTTGATATTCGAGCAGTCGTTTGATATTCGACCGAATGATGTAAAGCAATGTAAAAACCATGTAAAGTGGTTGCAAATTACCAATAAACATGTTTCTAGTCATTTCCAAGTCTATTTGAACCTCATATTTGGCAATTTGATATATGTTTGATATTCGTTTGATATTTGAGCAGCCGTTTGATATTCGAGCAGCCATTTGATATTCGACCGAATGATGTAAAATGATGTAAAAACCATGTAAAGTTGCAAATTACCAATAAACATGTTTCCAGTCATTTCCAAGTCTATTTGAACCTCATATTTGGCCATTTGATATATGTTTGATATTCGTTTGATATTCGTTTGATATTCGAGCTGCCATTTAATATTCGACCGAATGATGTAAAGCGATGTAAAAACCATCATTTCCAAGTCTATTTTAACCTCATATTTGGCAGTTTGTTATTCGTTTGATATTCGCTCAGCCTTTTGATATTCTGGTGCTTGATGTACAAAAGAAGTTAAATATAAAATCTGGTTGTAGATAAATACTAATGTGTTTTGAAAGTCATTCCTTCCACTGTCATGATTTTTTGGACTTATATTACACAAATATCCAATATCAAACAAACTACTCATCTTAGATTCCATACATAGCCATCAGCTTGTGATTGTCATGGGAACAACCTGCATGAGTTTGAATCCATGTTTTGGTTATTTATATCTTGCATGCGTCTATTAATATCACTTATTTGATTTTTAGTAATACTCCTATAAAAGGTATGACATATATATAGGGTTCTGTATTTGTGGTTTAGCGTGTATTCTGATAAAATTTTGTGGGCTGATGGATAATGCCTAATGGAATACATTATTACATTTTGGAGGTTGTATGGTTCATACTGTTCTAGTAAACACCACATGCATAATTATTATGCAAGTGTGTTTTTTTTCAATAATGCAAACATTTTAAAGCAAAGATGTCTGCAATGAACCCCACACTCTAAAAACCAACGCCTTCCTTAGACACGTTGAAGTGTTTTTCATAAACACTAGTGTTTATAGTTCAGGTAAAGTGTTAAATCATAAACACTTTTGAGTGTTGTCATTTAATATAAACACATTTCAGTGTTTATAGAACTTAGATTTTTCCGTCAATTGTTTTTCAAGTTTCATCATTGGGCCTCCTTAATTTCATTTTTTGACTATGGAAGTGCAGGTCTGGGCATCATATTTGTGGGATTTTCCTCTATTGCTTCAAGTATATGTAAGAAATTATTCTCCCTTGGTGGCGATTATAAGAAATATATTGGAAACATCTTTAATGAGTCTTTAATCTTAGTTGTGTTGGTAAATACTCAAAATACAAGGGTTTCACTGTCTTTTTTTGTATTCCTTGACCATGAAAACCCACATGTAGACACCAAATTCATGGTATTATCTTTATTAGTTGACGAGATTTGAAAAAAATAAATATTTCTATTAATGGCGTCCCTAATTTGCATATTATAGATACATTTTTCATCTAATAATGAAGGAAAGTGGTCAAGAAGGGTTCTAGTAGTGTTCTCAATTACTAATCATGATACTTTAATGAACCACACAAAATCTATAGGTTAAAACTTGAAAAAAAATTTACCATAAAGTAAAATATGGGTGGCCAGTGTCATACGTAAATTAAGGGGTGAAGGACTAACAATTCAGCTTGGCAACAGCAAGATTTGAAATCAGCAGGTCCAAAAACATAAGAATCAACCTGTTGCCTGCTTTTAACACAAAATGCCTTGGGGCTAATTATTAAGTATTACTGAAGATTTAATTGTTGACCGACAAAAGGAGGCTGTCCTTAATTATGGTATTGGTAATCACACGTTTTATGCTGTGAATCTTCACATAGGTAAAACTGAAAATTTTTATATATCAATAATTGATTTATTGCCATGGCAACAATTTAGAACTGGTTGTTGTGTTCCATGACACAGACAAATTCAGAAACCTTAAAATATGCATCTTCAGACTGTTGAAAATATACTAAAACTAGCGAGGAATCCATGCAGGGACTTGTTTTTATGATTCCAACCTGCTTGCCATGTATTCCAGTAATACATATCAACTTACTTATTTTTGGAAAGCAAACATTAGTCATGTTAGAATTATTATTATTATGTATTTACTGCACCTCATGCTTGAATTAACCTACTGAATAGAACGTAATGAAATAATGTTCAGTTTTATGCGCAATAATGATTATGGTCACTGACCTTAGATTTTAGCATTACCCCCTGATCACATGACTGAAATATTCCCGTGCACGTGTGTATATGCTTAATACAGAAATGTGAAAGCCTAGACCTATGCCGGTCCTGTAGAAATGCAAAACAGGCAGCAAAATATCACATGTGTGTTTCGAAACCTTCACTTCTGATATATTCTTCATTGACTAATTATTCAACAAAATAATCCTGTAGTACAAGAATTAAGGATATTAACATTTTCCAGACCTCCATTCAGTTAGTTGCATGATTAATGCCTTTGGTTATGGCTGGAAGCTCTCAGGTGAGGAAAATTTGACTGTGCAGAAAAAGTTTAAACTTTTCTATGAAAGTATAATGTCACTTTAAAAAAAAAGGAATGAATATACTGGCCTTGCAGATATGCATAGCTATCAACAAGCAGGTAGTTTTCTTAGTTTTCTTTTTGAAAAAACTAGCCTAGTTGCCATGGATACCACTTGACATTATATACCCATGGTATATTATGAGAGCATTGCTCATGTTAACATCTCTACATAAATTACAAGTCCAGAATAAAATGAGATTATATTCACTTCCATATTGAAAATGGCCTGATTTAAAGTCATTGACCTCAGTTTTTACCATGACCTAGACCTTCGACCCCACAGTCACATGACTAAAATAATCCCATGTATACACCAAATACAGAAATATGAAAGCTTACAGCTATATTGGCCATGTGAAATTGCATAACAGGCTGCAAAATCTCGCAAAAGTGAGTACATCGCCATTTTAGTTTTGTTTATGATGAATCCAGTCTGGTTGCCATGGATACCAGTTCAAATTATGTATGTGGAGCAAGTATTGGTCTTTTTGGTATCTTAAAATAATTAGAACACAGTATCAGACAGCATTAGATTATATTCACTCCTGTAGGGCACAAAATGGTGGCTCATGGGTCATTGACCATAGTTGTCATCATGACCTTGACATTTGACTATGATGGTCACATGATTGAAATATTCCCTGATATAAAAAACAAATATATTACAAAATTTAAGACCATGCTGGCCCTGTAAAAACTGCTTATCAGCCACCAAAATCTCTCTAATTTGAGAACGTTGTCATTCATCTTGATTTTGTTTGTGACGATTCTAGCCTGGCTGCCATGGTTACCAATTCAAACTTTATTTGTAAAACAAGCTAGGACTACATTACATTTCTCATGAACGTCAATTTGAAAACTGCCAATCAATGTAGCATTAGGCAGGATTTAATGTCTTCTTTTACTGCAAAAATTGACCAGATTTTTGCCTTTAGCCTCACTTTTATCCTGATCTTGACCTTTGACCTTGAAGGTCACCAAATAAAATATTTCTGCAAGTAGGTCATATTAAAAATTACAAATCACAGAAAGCTGCAGGAACAGTGGAATCGCATATCTGGCTTTTTGGGATTTCCCATTTGTCTATGTTGTGAAGGACATCAATTCGTTTAGGATCATTTGAACCTAGTTGCCATGGATAACTATACAACCTTAATATCCAGAACAAATTTAGACTATGTCAAGTTACTGATGAATAACTGTTTGCTTGGAAAAAGGTATTAAGTGATACGCATGATAAATCTAAAAATTAATTTTTGTGAAAAAGGGCCAAATTTGTATATTTAACCCTATTCTCATTATGACAATGACCTTTGACCTTAAAGGTCACATAACCAACATAAAGCATGTAGTTAAAAGATTTGATTATGTAACTTGGATGGAGTCTGTCAGTGCTAGTGGTAAAGAAATTTAAAGAAAACTAAAATTTCCTGAAAACCTGGGTTCGTTTCTATGGCAACCAAAAAAGGCATCCCCCGTAGCTTGATAGAGCTACTTCTGAGGATTCCGAAAACTATAAGATTGTGCAGTGCCTATGACTTGTCAAGCAAGCCACTTTTTGTGACATAGTAGCGTATACTAAAGTTTTTGCTCTCCTAAAGTCCCTCATATATTCAGCCAGCCAGCTGATAATCAATTATATTTTATATGAAATGTTTTCCAAGGTGAATTTCAGCAAATTCAGAGAAAACCTGATGAAAATCTAGTGCAACAATGAAAATATTTACTATTTCATGCCCATACTCTAATATGTTATATGTATGCCATAAAAGTTTCAGAACTCCTACCCTACATAATATCCCCATGATATGAGTATTTATTTTTTCCATATTTATGAAATTTCCCAATGCTTCAACATTGACTATGAATTAGGGTGCATTTTCCATGTCACTTGCAGGTTGATAATGTTCCATACCAGGAGATGCCCAAAAGAAAATTGATAAAGAGGCTCCAACTGCCATGCATTTGTTAAAGATAGCCTACACAGTGGAAGACTGAGATGTTCGATACAAACACTTCACTTGTTAAACATGTTGTTCACTGACATGTTTGATTATAAACACTTAATCCTTGTTAAACATGTTGTACACTGACATGTTTGATATAAACATTTCACTTGTTAAACATGTTGTAGACTGACATGTTTGATATAAACACTTCACTTGTTAAACATGTTGTAGACTGACATGTTTGATATAAATACTTCATCCTTGTTAAACATGTTGTAGACTGAAGTGTTTGATTATAAACACTTAATCCTTGTTAAACATGTTGTAGTGTTCATAAAGTGTAACAAGGTTTTAAAGGTGTTCAACATGTTTATCTTAAAAGTTTTAAACATTTCAAAGCGTTCATAAAGTGTAACAAAGAAGTGTTGATTTTAGTGTTGATTTTCTAACACTTGTTTTCAGAGTGTAAGCTCTACCCCAGCAAAACAAAATAGAGTGATAATGCGTTTGGTCAATGTTAAATAAAACAAAAATTATGAAATTTTACTGTGCCTGATATTTTATAGACAACTCACTACCTCATCACTTTTCAACTATATTTTGGACAATTATTGGAATGAATATTTGCTAAATAGCAAGACAGGGATTGAATAAGAGCCAAACATTTTGATTGCATCTAGATTATGTACTTGATAATATTTCTAACAGCCACAAGATTTCAAAACAAACAGTAACCTTGTACCACTCTTACAGCGGTGTAGGATCTTTTAATTCACAAATGGGCATAGGGGATTTTGAAGTATAAGTTTCCAGCCCCTCTTCAGCTAAGGCAGTGAAACCACCCTCTGCACAGTCTGGAGCATCACCATGAACTTCCGATTCACACTCTCTTTGTTGAATTTTGAACCTAAAGTGTATGTCACTTGTCACTTTGGAATGGTCACTTATAAACTGACTCTTTGCTATGATTTATATAGGCCTATATTCCTGGCTACCCGAGCAACAGAATTATGAAAATTTGCTGCAAATTTGATTTAAAAGGCAGTAGCTGTAATTGGCTTTAGCTGCTACTAAAAAAATATAAATCTTGGTAAATTTAAGAAATTTATCAATAAGCTATCATAAATCTGGTACTTGCAAGAATTCCAGAGAGGGCACTTAAATGATCATGGCCTGCTCAGATAATAGGAATATGGATAAAATGACCTTGACCCGTTCTTGCTTACTTTCTGCAGCTATTTTAGAACCATCCTCTAGTAGGCCTAAGGAAGCTCCACTGAAAAACACAATCATGAATCCCCTGTCTCAGCATTCAATCTTGGGCGCAAAATATTTCTCCATTGCAAATATGATGACAGGACAATGCACAAAATTCGAATATGCTACGACATGTAATTTACTGTTATTGATTAGCCTAGCCTATGTCCAGAGACTTGTAAACAGCCAGTTTGATACACTTGGAAACTATAAACTCTGTAGGACATCCTGTGGATCCAGGACTCTCATTAGTTAAGGCAGTTCAGGGGTAGGGGCCTAGCTCAGTGGTAGCGCGCCGGGCTTCCAACACTGGGTTCCGAGTTCAATTCCTGGTCGAGCCTAAGTCGGATGGCTGTTTCATCCTTCATCTCATTGCCATGGTCCCTGCCTGTCCTAATTAGCCCCTCAGGTGCAGGAATACAGGACGTAAAGCTCTAATACCACCCCAGTTAAGTTCCTTGATCAATAGAAGTCTAAGAGTCCCGGATTCATGTGATGTCTTCTGGTATTAAGTAATATAGTAGTATTCCAAGTATGAAATTGAAATGAAATGCCATTGAAATACTTTTGGAGGATGAGTTGAACTCCCTTACCAAGAAACCCACTAACTTTGACCAGTTATAGGAAAATTCTGCTTCCCTACAAATAACAAACTGACCGAGAAATAGAGAGAATGCGATTGGACCAGACCGGTCAACAAGAATATAAATCAGGGAAGTTTAGAAATTTACTGTTCGTGATTATTCATCTACCAGAATTGTTTTTGACAGTTTATGTAGAGTGGCCAAATTCAGTGACCCCGAGAGCACACACCTCTGGCCAATAATACAGCTTTAATTGTCTATTCCCTTACAGCTAGATGTTTCAGGTGCATGTATATAGACCGAAATATTGCTGTCATTTGCAAGCGCCTGCTTGAGAAAGCACACACAGCAGGGTGAGACACAACATTTTTGGTACCTAATAAATCAATTTAATTGCACGTCCACTGCACCTGTTGCTCTGAATAAATATGATACTTATTTTTAAGGGTCTTTTGATTTATTTTGACCATTAAATCATCTAAAAAGCACACAACTAACATTTGCATTAAAAGTATTTAATTTCTGTCGGTTGACACCAACTAGTGTTTGGTACGAAAGCAGATGTATGTTTTTGTCAATTACACATCCGATAAAATATGAATTTAATGTTGCATAATGCATGATAAGTAAAAAAAAATCCCTAATGCTGGATATGCAAGAAAGTTACGATGCAATGTCATCTGGCTCACGACTCTCCTCATGAGGTAGTTTGTTGGACTACTATGTATATTTGCTATCAGAGTGATAACTAGGTAGTCAATCATGAAGGTGATCATGACTTTTTCTATTGAGCTTAGTCCTCGGTGGGCCCGAGTATCACAATGGGGAGAAAAAGTACCACAAGAGGTCACTGACACCGTAGCAGGGAAGTAATGTTTGATGATGTCATCTCTTCTGTGATGTCATTCATGTAATAGTTATGATAGTGATGTCATCGTATTGTCTTTTTATATGCTGCAGTCAGTGTTGTGATGTGTGCATTGGAATGCAGTGTAAGCAAGAAAGGCTGTGATTTTGAGCCTTGAATCTGCGTATAAGACAAAACATTATAAAAACTACTAAACTCACCAAAGACTATAATAAAACCCAACAACAGTGGTGGATCAGGGCAATGAAACCCATGAGTGAGCTGTCTGGTGGAGGAACTCACGAGTGGCGTTCCTCTGCCAGACAGCTCACGAATGGGTTTCAATGAGCTGATCCACCACTGTGGTTGGGTTTTATTTATATCCCACACTTTTACAGCTATTTTCAGTATTTTTGCCATGAAAACTAAGAAAATAAGAATTATTTTGACCAAATTCTTGGGCTTTTCCTGTTGATATTCCTACACAAACAGTGAGGATAAAAAGTCTCATTAATAAATATAAAGGCCTCACCAGCCAATCACAGAAGAGAACCAAGCAAACAGATGGACGTCACAACGTCTTCTAATTCACAAGTTTGAAGGCTTTTAGCAGAAAAACAAAACCTTTGCTAGGATATATTGTTTATAGAAACTTTTGTTTTATTCATGTAGAAAGATGTATGTACTAATTTAATGTGAAAAAAGTGGATAATTTAGTCAGAAACCATGCCTTGGTGCAACCAAATTCCTCAGTGCCACCACTGGGTATTTGGTCACCATAGCAACCACTTGTTATTTGCATGACTGTTCGAGTTTAACCAATTTTTTTCGTCGGTAAAAACGAATTGCCGGTACAGATAAACAATGAGATATAGAAAGCAACTGTTAGTAGATATGAAAATAACAAATTCAGCTTCAAGCCAGCTTTTATTTGGTCAAAATCGGACAAGAATTGGCAAAATTTTGGCAATGTTCACATTTGAATGGCAAAGTGAAAATGAAAGTGCTGTGATGTGTCTGCTCGGCTATGACCAATGATCATTACAGACAGGGATGGTGGAACACAATTTATTATAATTAGGGATGGTGGAACACAATAAATACCACATGGGTTGTTCCTAATAGGTTTTCTATGAGGAACACAGCAAAGTGTGGGATATATCATGATACCACATACTATCTGATTATGATGTGATTATGATCAACAATGGTTGCCAGTGGCTAAACAGGCAATGAGAAAAGCCTGTTGGGCAAAATTTCGAAAAACCAAGTTGCAAAGATGTGTTTAGTGCAAACAGGTGATTCGGACATTGCTGAGGCAGGCCCTGATAAAGTCTGGGGTATAGGACTCAGGCTTAATGACCCCAAGGTACACAGCAAAAATGCATGGAAAGCGCAGAACTTCTTGGGTGACATTTTAATGTCTATTAGAAAATACCTAAATGAACTGTCTTAAGGACATTGATTCTTATTGTACTCCTTGCAAAAACTTGAAACATGCTTATGATTAGTCTATTGATACTCTCCTTTGTGATAATATTATTAGCATACACTGTAATAATCTATTGACTAATTATTGTATGGACAATGTTATCATTTACTGTCTATTACTAACTATATCTGGAAAATGCATTGTACATGTTCTAAAACATTGAATATAATCACATGTGGCCTTGTTATGGCCTTCCATTGTTTGGGTTGTTGGTTAAATGCATTGTTTGAATATGTTTGTGGACAAAACATTATAGCCTAAAATTGATATTTGATTGTCTATGTGTGTATATGGTTCACAGCAACAGTACGTTTACTTTGCTGCTGTCATTTGAGGTAACACTGCAAGGACTTGTATTTCACATGGCTAGTAATTAATAATCTTAATATAGCAAAGAAAAAAAAAAAAAAAAAGTCAGTTATTCACAAATTTCTTGGCAAGCTGCATGCAGACATCCGTGACATGAATCCTTAATTTGGCAAATGTAACCAATTGTCTGGTGATACTTCTCCTTGTTAGATATCAAATAGTCCATTATTGATTATATTGCATAGTACAATAAGGTCTAAATCATAGCATGTCATCATTTTGTGTAATTATATTAACATAACAAAATTAAAAAACAAGTTTAATTTTCACTTTCATTCAGAGTATTAGATATTGTTGTTTGACTATGTTGTGGCCTATTTATCGTTTGAGTATGTTTGTGACTAGATGTATTATTTGAGATAACAATGCTCCAAGGACTTACTTGTATATTTTGTAACTTTATAAGCTGGAATTTTATTACTTAACTATTTACTTTGAATAGCAATGAAACAATTTTGAAATTTATTTAAATTTCACGTATAATTTCAATAATCTGTGCTAGTTGCAAAGTGATATTTGCATTCGATAATATTTGATCTCAATAATATCCAGATGTTGCTGTTTAATAATGGATATGAATCACATACAAATTATTTAGTTCCCTAAATGTGCTGGTAATAATAGTATAATCTTCATGATATTAAAGTAATGATTTTTAGATTGTATTGCAGATATTACTCCAATGTTTCTATGTACTGATGACACTAAGCTTAATCCTTTATTATTTTATTTTCAGTTCAGACATTAACCTCTCTGTGAAATATGAATTTCTTGCGGCCAGTGGTAATACACATGCACACAGTGGTAGTACTATTTTTAAAATGAAATCTCAAATACTATGTCAAATGACAGCAATTTCAATTTTCAAAATACATTCTTAGATGACAGTACCTCTCTTGTAGATCTTCTTGAAAATAGTGGTTTGCATGCCGGGGATGACACTGGTGAACCTATATTATTTCAAAACTCACCATACTATGAAAATTCCGAATTTATTGATTTATTAAGTGAAAAATATGATATATTTTCTGTATACAGCTTAAATTGCCAGTCCATTAATGCAAAGTTTGAACTTCTCAAGTCTTATATTGAAATGTACAATAGTAATGAACATAAGATATCTGTAATATGCTTGCAGGAAACATGGCTCGCAGCGGACAGTGATACCTCACTTTTCCAACTTGATGGTTATAATCTCATTCATAAAGGTAAGTCATGCAGTGCACATGGTGGTGTAGCCATATATTTACATAAAGATTATGAATATGAAATAATAAATACCCACAGTGGTTCTAATATATGGGATGGTATTTTCATTAAAATCACAATTAATTATAACAATATTAAGAAAAAGATTATCTTAGGAAATATATATCGACCGCCAAGACCAACTGTAGAAAATATATTGACTTTCATTCAGGAATTAAATCAAATTATAAATAACCTACGTAACTATAAAAATGTGATAATCACAGGAGACTTTAATCTTGACTCGCTTAAATTTAGGGTGAATAATAATATTAATGAATATCTTGACTTTATGATAACAAATAGTTACTTTCCAAAAATTACCCTTCCAACACGGTTAACTAACAGACAAGGAACTTTGATTGATAATTTTTTTGTGAAGATGACTGAAAATTTTGGTGGTACAACATCTGGTATTTTACTGAATCAAATATCGGACCATTTACCTTATTTTATAACTCTAGATTACTTGCATTCCTCAAAACCAACTCATGGGCACATAAAGTTATCATCATCCAATCCTGAATCCTTACAAAACTTCAAAACTGAATTACAGAATGAACTAATACAATACAGGCTAAATACATTGTTGGAAAATCCTAATGAAAGTTATGATAATTTTAATGAAATAATAAAACAGCTGATAAATAAATATTTTCCAGTGAAATATGTAAAATTTAAAAAATACAAACATAAAAGATCTAAATGGATTTCGAAAAGTATTCTCAGATCTATTTTATATAAAGACAAATTGTATGTAAAACTAAAAGCAACTCCTGTAAACAGTGACCAATTTCAAGGAACATTGACTAATTTCCGAACATACACTAGAATTTTAAGGCAAACTATAAACTTAGCAAAGAAAAAATACTACCATAACTGCTTCAATAAATTTAAATGTGACATGAAGAAAACTTGGTCAACTATTAATGAAGTCTTAAATAAAACTATAAATAAAATGAAAAAAGATTTTCCAGACTATTTTGAGATTAATGGCATGAATGTGTCAAATAAAAAGATTATTGCAAATGAATTTAACAAATATTTTATAGACATTGGTCCTAGTTTAGCTCAAAATACTCATCAACCTGCAGGTAGATCCTATAAAGACTATTTATTAAACGCATTACCTTCTAACTTTGAATTTAAAACTGTTACTGTTGAAACAATTATAAAAGTCATTGACTCTCTGAAACCAAAGACAAGTAGTAGTTTAGACAAAATTTCAAACAAACTCCTAAAATATGTGAAAAGTGAATTAGCTCCACCATTAACCAGTATCTTTAATCAGTCAATACAACAAGGCATATTTCCAGACTTGATGAAACAAGCAAAAGTAATCCCTATATATAAGCAAAAGGAAGATTACTTATTTTGTAACTATAGGCCTGTTTCAATACTGCCAAGTGTATCAAAAGTCTTTGAGAGGGCAATATATAACCAAATGTATGAATATTTCACCCAACTCAAAATATTTTACAAAAGTCAATATGGCTTTAGGCAGTTTCATTCCACCGAATTGGCAACTCTTGAATTAATTGACAGAATTACTTCTGCAATGGATAATAATTTACTCCCGATAAATATAAACCTTGACCTTTCAAAGGATTTTGATACACTTGATCATGAAATATTGCTATACAAACTACACTATTATGGCATGAATGACTTATCCTTAAAATTCATAGAAAATTATTTGCTTAATAGAACCCAACAAGTAGAATATGATGATATTTTGTCCAATCCTTTAGTAGTCAAATGTGGAGTGCCCCAGGGATCTATATTAGGGCCACTACTCTTTTTAATTTATGTAAATGACATTGTCATTGCCACTAATAACTTTTATCCAATTTTATATGCGAATGACACAACTTTATGTGCCACTCTAAATACTCAATGGAATCATGATGATATCTTATGTTTAAACAGTGAATTACAGTCAATAACTAGTTGGCTTAAACTTTTGTTATCCAGTATTATATATAGATGATATTCCAGTTGAATTTGTAAACAGTTTTAATTTCTTAGGTATAATTCTTGATGATAATTTAAAGTGGAACTCTCACATTAATATGATAGCCAAGAAAGTATCAAAAACTATAGGGATAATGAAGAAAATCAAAAAATATTTACCTACAAGTGCGCTTTTAAATATCTATAATGCTTTAGTAAACTAAATTATGGAATAATTATATGGGGAGGGCAAACTAATAGAGTTTTTAAACTACAAAAAACAGCCGTTAGAATAACTACAAAAAGTAAATACAATGCACATACTAGTCAACTTTTTAGACAGCTGAGAATATTGAAGATTCATGATTTATGTGCACTGCATGGCTTTAAATTTTGCTTTAAATTTGAAAACAATGTGTTACCTGATTACTTTTTGTCTGAAATGTTGCTCAGAAATACCTTCATCCTTAATCAAAGCCTGAGAAGCAACAACACGTATCGTCTGCCTGCTGTGAGTCATGAATTTGCAAGACATAGCATGAGCTATAGGTTTCCGAAAATATTCAATGAAATGAATCAAAATATAAAAGATAAAATATATACTCATAGCCTAGATGGTTTCAAATATTATGTAAAACAAAATTTTCTACAATCGTATAATGTCAATTGTGATTTAACTAATTGCTATATTTGTGATAGTTTGGGTTGACCCGTGTCATCTCTGTCATCTCTGTCATGGATTTACTGTCATTTATTCAATCGTTGTAATTTTTATTTATTAACTTTTATTTTTAAGATTACCACTGAGTGTCTGTCCCTTGCTACTGGTCGCAGGATTGAAATACATTCTTTATATTAAGACTAGGGTGGCTCCTTGGCAGCGACATCAAAGATGTCTTAAAGGGGTCACCCTACTTAAAGCAAATTATAATAACATGATTGTAATATTTTTATTTTTTTTCTTTGATACCAGCTTTAAGTAAAATAAATATATCTGAATCTGAATCTGAATCTGATATCTGTAGGCCTATGTGCATGTGCATGAATACGATTGCATGTTATTTTTCACTAAGTCAAACATGAGTTAAAACAGAAGGAAAAGGCAGCAATTTTATCTTATGACCTTCAGTGGTAAATCAGAGAGCTAAAAGAGGAAACAGAGATACAACAATTTTATTTCCTTGCACTGACATGTCTGAAGGGATCTGTCTTACATAGGAAGGAACCTACATAAAATAAGCTTTGGAGACAATGCAAGGAAAACAAGAAACTGCAGTGAATTGCAACATGATTGCAGACACAACAAAACAATGCAATTGTATTATCCACGTCAGTACCAGATGGCGCATAAAGAGCGACTTCCCGTACCGTCCAGTGTCTGCGTCAGCCGTCATTGTTCTGTTGTTAGCAAACGAAATTCTAATATCTAAGGGCATTGTGGCAGACAACGGGTCATCTGTGATAAAGCTCAACCCCTTCATCTGCCGGCGCCATACGTCACCACGCGAGTTGACTGCGTCATCGACTCATCGTTCATGAAGGCTTTGTATCAGACGACTAGAGCGATTAAGCGAGATGGTGCTGCAATCAGCCAAAATGGACTACTAGTACTTACGTGTCATACATCAGAGGGCGCTGTCAATGCAATTCTATGTTTCCATCACAGCTGCAGCAGCAGCAGCAGGCCAAAAGAATGAGCAGCTCTGAGGCAGTAGTGAGAGAGGAATATGGACAGGCCTGTTGCCTCAGCATGCCTCTTCACAGTAGGATAAGGATCGGCTTTGCATACTAGTTAATTTACATATATGCACTAGAGGCATTCATTTCTAAGCTGAGAGGCTGGCTTCTGATCTCCCTGACACCAGTTTTATATTAGAAACCATAGCAACAAGAAAGAAGCTTTTGTATGTATGTATAATTATATTCATACTATTCAGTAGCTGGAGCTCTACTGGAAAGCACAGCGATGCACACATGGGAAACCCATTCAGCCTCATGTAGGTCCTACGTGTATTCTGTTCTGACATACACCAGGGTGTATTGCATGGAGCTATCTTGACACTTTTGATGTACATATTGTCCCAGTGATACAAGCAAGAACAAGCATATACATGGCCAAATGTGCTACGTGCGTTTTCCATGAGTTTGGAAACACATGAAAAATGCATGGTTTTCACCTCCTTTTAATCAGGCAAAAACCATGAGTTTTCCATGCGTTTATCCTTCTCATGGAAAATGCACGTGGCACATTTGGCCATGTAGTAGGCTTGAAGTACCAGTCGCAAGAGGTGTCACGAGAAGGGTTGTAGTTTACACTCTACGCCATAAACATGTCTGTTGAGTATGTGCAGTTGATCATGCATTTTGCACTTGGAAATATTTCCAGTGGACACGTGAAGCGTACTAATTCATTATATCATGACATGAAGTTTTGACTGCTGTACATCCAAATTTTGGTTTTGTAGTTCCCCAAAGAATATTATGCGACAGCGTTATACCATTCAATTTGCGATGAGGACAAATATATGTTTCATTATTCAGAACAGATTTGTACAAATATCATCATACACCCTTGGAAGGCCCATTCAAATATGAGCCTTTCTCAACTCCCCCAGGGAATATACATCAGTAGCTGGGCTTGAACCCATGACTTTTGTCTGAGGGTGCAGAAATACACACACACACGCGCACACGCACGCACACACACACGCACGCACGCACACACGCACAAACACACACAAAAGCAACTGCCCATGAACTAAGCCAACATTTGCGTCTGTAAGAAATTGAAGTTGGGTACGCTCACCTCCAGCTGTCCATGGGAAGCCTCTGATTGGCTAAAAACAGTCGCGGACCTGATAGGCGACAGGTACGGACTTTAGAGAATAGAGAAGATGCTTAGGCCTACTTTTCACTGCAAAGGTCATGCTGGGAAGCAGGCAGTTCCCAAGTTTTTATCATATCGAGCCATGGCCACTGCACTGTTTCACCTTTTATCAACACATTTGTGGGTAGATCATTATTAACTTCCTCTTAAGTTTAAATCTAAAAGATATATTTATAATATTTATATATGGTATATATCAGGTCAAGTTCAAATGTGTAAGGACCAGTTTGGAGTAATCCCATCCCATGGGTAATTGTCTGTGTTGCAGCAACAACAAAAATCTAATATATATGAGCGACATAACTATCTTTGGTGTAATTCTCGTGCACACAGATGGGGCCCACAAAGTTTCCTATGGTAATTGAGGGCATGCATATTTCTGTATGTATGACAATGACTTTATTAATGGGTATAAAGGAAACTCATTTTGACAAATAATTGCGTTGTCAGGAGCTCGTCATGTCGCTACAGTGCAGCGCCCTCTTGACTGTGTCTCAAAGGGTATCAGGTCGGAACGTCCGAAAACCGAAACGTCCAAACCTGTAAAGTCCGATTCCCTAAACGTCCGATTCCCTAAACGTACGTAAAGTGTCCGAAACGTCCGAAAATACGTTTACGCAATAGTTTGTTAAAATTCATTTAATTTCTTTGACATCCAAGTTCTGTCTGTAGTTTTACATGAGATTTGATGAGCAAGACCTTTTTTTAGTGATTTTATTTAAAGTTAAAGCTGACCACACCAATCGGACGTTTCGGAGGCCTGCAATGAACCTTTCAAAGCTACTGGGTCTGAAGCTTAGTCAGCTTATATGACCAGCTGACAGAGGCAGATGTAATGATTAGATGATAAGGCTTGGCGTCCACACCATGTTACACATGTACCCCTTGGTTGGGGCCTTTTACTTGCCGCAGCATAGACACAGAGTACAAGGTGCCTTCAATCTAACGTCTCATGCATTTGATGAAACAAGTTAACATGGAGACTCTTGGTTTAAATTCTTAACCACACCCCACCATAAAAACTTACAATTTATATTATGGAGAACTCTAACATTTTGCTGAACAAGCCTGACAGTATGGCAATTATCATCCTTGTAATGTTATCTTCTGTAGACAAGACAGCACTGTAAAGGCCTATCATAATTAGGACTTACAAAGCTTAATTTCATGTCAATGTAATTGACTTTGTATGTCATGTCTTCACTAAATTTCATTGGTGCCTTAATTAGCGTTGATGAGCCTCACACTCTAACACTATTGCAGACTGGCACATTACTAGGCCGAGGTTAATACGCCCAATTTTAATTGATTGACAGCTGGCCCATTGAACCGTGACGATGTTTTGTTTAGAATTGCATTGCTTTGTAGTACACTGACAATATGACTATAATTGATTGATTGATTATCTATCTATCTATCTAATCTATCTATCTAATCTATCCGTCTATCTATCTGTCTAATCTATCTATCTAATCTATCCGTCTATCTATCTGTCTATCTATCTATCTTTCTATCTGTCTATCTATCTATCTATCTAACTGTCTATCTGTCTGTCTATCTATGAACAAAAAAAGTGAATGATTAATTTAAAGGATTTGCACAATCTTCCAGGCTATCAGACCATGACAATTCTCAAAAACATGTTGTTTTTATTTTATTTTAGGGTGATCCACTTATTTTAAGGCAATCTGTTGCCCTTGTCACTGTTTAATCTATAACCCAAACAACAACATTGTCATGGTTGGTCAAATGTATCGAGAATCCGACTGATTCAATCCAGAGCCACGAAAAGTCACATGATTAATTGGAACTATTTCAGTGACCTGACCTTCTTTTGAAAACCCCATAATCCCAATATAGCTGGGCAGTGTGGATGAACCTATCAAACATATGCACACATGCAAATTGACCTGCCTGACGTACTCACCTGCTCTCCACTTATTAAACCAGGCTATTTTTATTTTGTATAAACCTAAATATGAGTAAAGAAAGGTCTGTGTTGGTGGTAATCAAACTGACTACATTTCACACTTAAGATTTATGGAAGTGGTGCTGTAATGTCATGCTGTTATAAGAAGCTCTGGCCAATCCCTTAGTTTGTTGTTTGCCCAAATAATTATTGATTCGGGAAGGTCTTAACCATTAAATGGGGGCCAGGTGATTTAGTGGTCCCCTCCTCACCCACTACTAGTTCACTGCTACTTTGAGCCCACACTTGCATACGTCACGTGGTAAGTTGTGGGTTGCTTGGACTCAGTGTAGTCAGTTTGATTGAGCAAGTAGTAACATTATTTATACTCCATTAGTCGAAAGGGCTGTTTTTATTATGTAAAAACCTGAATATGAGCGAAGAAAGGTTTGCGTAAGCGATTTGTGAAATGGCAGTAAGTAATGGGTTCTGTGGAAAGGTAAACTTGATAGTGGGCAAGTATCCAGGTTGTCCCATTGCGAGTTTATTTTTCATAGTAAAGATAACATCTGAGACTTTATCAATTGGCCATTCAGTGGCTTTAAAACCCTCATGTCATGGATAAAAATAAAAATAGCATAGACTATGTAATTATTATTACAATAAAAATATGTCTAATAAATGATTTGTAATACTGAATGTCTCATACAGTTGACATGACTCATTTTGATAATATAACTTGCCATAAAACCGTCGTATCTAATTATATTGAGAGTAGATGAGAGCTCTAAATTTGGTTATTTACAATGCACTGTTATCTGTGTTTGCTGAAAAGTTGATTAGGGACCGTTTCACTCTTTGTACGCACAGAATAATCAGCTTTGGTAAGGTCTGGTTGGCTCCTGATAGGAAACTGATAACTCAGGGCCACGGATTGTGCCGATATACTGGTTCCAGCCAAGAGCCAGCTCGCTCCACGGTGCGCCCAGCATCATTTGAGAGAGTGGCATTCTGCAGGCAGCAGTTGGAGCAATAGAGCTCAGCTAGTGATGTGTGTGCTGGCAATGTCCTTATGGGCTGATGGTGAGGATATGAACAGCAGCACAGTCAATCCATTGACACAGTCATTGACACAGGGACTGACAGACTGATCGAATCGCAGCATCAGTTCTTGATTCATTGCAAAGGACCATATCTAGCTGCCATGAAGACCAACATATGTGTGCTGCTGGAGGATTGCTGCAAGGGCATTTAGTATGACCCTACTGTACAATGCTGTGGTGACCTGCACCCTCTTCACGTGCATGACCTGGGGGGAGCAGGAAGAGGGCACACAGAGATCCCGATTTCCCTCTGGAATCATGGATGACCTCACTGGGGAAGACGTCCCTGTGTCCCATCGCTATGGACGCGTCCTTGGCAAGAGACTCACTCAGCTCTACGAAACCGGTGAAGTACCTTTCGCATCCTCAATCAATCGCTCCTCTTTGAAATAATGTCATTTGCTCACAGCTGCTTTCTCATGGCCTTGCTGGCTTTGCTGTTGTTATCAAGAAAACGGTAATCATGAGCTCAGCTGCCATAACACGTTAAGTTCCGTTTTAAACTCCATTTTTTTATTTCTTATCCTAGCTGTTAGATTTCTGGCTTTTCTTATCAGATATTTAATTTAAATCCGTCCGTCATTGATTATTAGTTTCTTATGCATGTCATTCTGAGTCATTCTGACACAGGCCATGACCAAACTAAATTGAAACAGCATACATATGAAATTCCTTTTCCGTCTTAAGCAGCAAGACAAACGTATCAATTTAGAATAATTCCTAAAAATAACAATCACATTTAATACCAGTTGGTGTGACGAACAATGCGCAGAAGGAAAAATTGTGGGTCCCTATGTTTCAAGCCTTGCGTAACATACTTGCTGTGATATATGCGTTGAAGTATTCAATAACATATTTTACCTGTAATGATTGATTGAGCACTTTACTGCCATCAATACAGTAAAACCGAATGAAGCCACCCTATCAGCTAAACTGTATCCTTTATAATGAGACTAACTTCCTATTTACAGCGATACCCCGTTTTAAGACCAGCTCACAACTGAGACTACTGGTTTTGACCAATTTCATTCTTGCCATCACACCATGTAAGACCAGTGAATTGTGCACCCTTGTTATGGCCTATGTAATTATTATCTATTGATAGCGAATTATAATTATGCAAAGCTTATGTAGATTGTGCTTAACAACGGTGTTCTAAGAAGAAATGATTGTCATAGAAATAAAGGCAATCATATCACATGTCATTCTGTGATAGTCAGTCTGACTATTTGTTGGTAAAATGAGTAGCATGCCATATCACAAATTGTAGATATTCCGGAAGCACAACAGACCTGTCCAAATTGGGTCGTATTGACTTGGAGCTTGGATGTCTCTATCTCGGAGCATGGGTTCTGAAATAATTAATAAATCCAGCCCAGCGGTGTATGTAACTCATGCTTTTAATGTTGTATGTTTTAATTAATACGTGTACATTTTTATCCAATTATTGTTTATATATTACATCAATTTCATGTCATTATATAACCATTTTATATCATCTCATTGTCATTTTAGTCGGAGACAAGCATTCATGCCTATTTTATTTGCTCATTGATAACCGACTTTAAATAAAGATTTATCTTATCTTATCTTATCTCGTCTCGTCTCATCTCATCCCTTCTCTTCCCATCTATCTAATCTCATCTCACGTCTCGTCCCGTCCCATCTCATCTCATCGCACGTCTCCGCACGTCCCGTCCCGTCCCGTCCAGTCTCGTCTCGTCTCATCTCATCTCATCTCATCTTATCATTTCATCTCATCTCATCTGTGCATGTAGCTAGATGGAAATGTTGGGAATTATTTAGCAAACGTAGAAGACCAGTGAAGAAGGGATTGATGATCAGTTGAAGTCAGCACCTGACAGCACTTGACAAATCAGGGCACGTTTATTCAGTAACAGGGTTGAATAATTCCCCTCTGTAATGCAATAATACCCTACCCTAGCCACCGTGCATTCCATGTGGAATTAGATTGCACGGTATGAACCTATAAAAGCTGGCCATAAAACGCCAAATCTAATAAAAAGGCCCATGTCATCACCCTGGCTAAACACCCTGGCTAAACACCCTGCAACCCTATCTGACGTTACCAGGCAATAAGGCCGTTGTTCGTCAGTTATTACATGGAGTCACTATACAGGGAACCCCGTTTTATCAAATAGAACCAAGACTAAAATTAGCTGGATCCTCTTGGATCCAAATGCCTGAAGTATATGTAAGAATTATATGGGTTTCCTACCACACTGATATGAGTGCTGTGGTCAGCTTGACCAGCTGTAGCATCAGCCCTGAAGAGTTGTATTAAATACCTATACATGTATGAATAAATGATCCTGGACCTCACACAATTTGGAGTTAATAATTTACTACACAATGCACAATTAACTTTAGCACGGTTTAAAATACTACTGGGATTTGGACACATTTGTTATTTATTTATTATTATTTATTCCAATATATTTAAAAACAGGATAAAAACATTCAGACAAAGCTGTTTTTCAAGTTGGTCCTGTTACAAAAAAAAAACATAAAACAATAATCATAAAAATATAAATATGTACATAAAAGACGTATAAAAATAAGTTATAAGATCATAAAACACCACTTAGGATCAATTTTTTAAGTTTGAATTAAACATATTTAAATTACTTTCACATTTTAAATCTGCAGGCAAAACATTCCATAATCTACCAGCTGTGGATACAACGTTTTTTGATTGGGACATATTTTCAAATGGTATAAATACATTCATATTGTCAAAAGACCTTGTATTACGTAAAGCAATTTCACATTCCATTGTAATATTATTACAAAGGTATTGAGGAGCAAGTCCATGTATGCATTTAAAAATGAGAAGTATGTTAAAAAACCACGATAGAAATGTCTCAACGCTACAGGAGCTTAGAATATATTACAAGCTGTCAGAGGCAGAAGTAATCATGAGAAGGCTTGCAGTCCACAGAATGTTACACATTTACCCCAGGCTGGGTTATTTTACTTGCTCCAGCATAGGCACTGAGTACAAGGCACCTCCAATTTAACGTCAACACCACTTCATCGTTAAGACCTGTACATTTTACTCCAATTTTGTGTTAGTAGCAAGGCTCTCATTTGACCTCAACATGTCGGTAAAATTCATTCATTGAATTTTTAATTAGAAATTCTGACTCACTTTTTTAAGCAATTCCACAAACTTGGGAAATGGTACGTCATGGCATTGAATTAGCTCACATTGCTTCCAAAATATTTAGTTCAGGCTATACCTATGGTATAACACCTTCAATGTTAAACATGCACCTAAATTTGCAAATGTTGCAAAAACGGGTATTAATTTTAAGCAAATTAAAATAATCACTGTCTGGACTCGATGATCATTATTCAATAATAATAATAATCTTGTCTTCATGGATTGCATAAAATATTGCAATTGATATACATGGCTTATATGATAATTTTTAGCAAATTACCTACAAAATTGAATTTCTATGCAACAAGTGTTTTTGGTGTTAAAATAGAACTGCGCCATAAAGGACAGGGCCTTCAAGTATAGCTTTAGTCAATGGAAATCATCTGAACCAGTTTCACAGTGAGTAGCTTCTTGGAAGAACGAAATCAGGCATAGTAATCATACAGATTGAATTAAAAGTTTTTATGAAATTCTCTACCGACTTACATGTTAAAACCTCAATATAACATGACTTATATTGAAAAAGTAAGTCTGAGACCTCAACAGGCACGTCACTAATAATTGTCACACCTAAGCTAATGTATTCTATTCCCTTCATAGCGATGTATTTACTAATGTTAAAATGTACTTTCAAATGAAATCCCCCCCCCCTCTCTCTCTGTCTCTGTCTCTCTGTCTCTCTCTCTCTCTCTCTCTCTCACACACATTGTCTAATTCGGTAGGTTGGCTGCAGTCAGTCAGGCATAACAAGTAATCGCCCTCACAACTCGACCAGTAGTTCCCCACTTCAAGCAGTAAATGTAGATTTGCTTGCTTGAGAAATAACTTAAGAGTAATAAAACGACTGATTGTATAGGAAGTGATGGTAACATACATGTATCTAAGATCTCATGATTACAGCAATAAAATGCATTAACTGATTGATGAACCAACATTTTTATCTCACGTAGCAAATAACTATCATTGTTTGGGCTCACACAATTGTTTGCATGTGTGAATAGTAGTAAATTACATGTGAAGACCTGGTATGCACTGTACCAATAGCTGAAAATAAGAAAACACTTATTAGTCTGCATTGAGATATTACAAGGAAACATAATAAGTGTTAGACGAAGTTCTCTAGAAGCATGGAGACAGCTTCAAAATCTAAGTTCAAAGATTCCTTTTCAGATAATTGCAAACAAAAATTGGGTGATATTTTGTAATTGTAAAGTATATATTCAATAGTATAAAGGGCATGATAAATGTCAGTTGGTTCTGGTCTGAGATATCTGCCTTATTTCTCATTTTATTTGACTATAAAAGTGTCAAATATCTAAAACATTCGTCATGAAAGATTTTCTGTGTTGAGTAACGCCATATTCTTGGTCTGATGTAAACAGCGTCAATGAAGGTACCCTACAGAAACAAAACATTTTAATCTTATTGCACAGGGCATCTTGGGAAAATATTTTGTAAAAAATGTATCTAAAATTATTGTAGGAAACTTGCTGCAATATTTTATAATTAGTTTCACGTGGTGAAATTATTTTGACAAATTTATTTAGTAATATAATTTATATTATTTCTGCCGGCTTTTCTAGGGTCCACACTTTTATAATGTGACAATTTTTCTCTATATATTGACATAATATTAGTTAAAATGATAATTTAAATGTTGTGCAAATATTTTGGTAATATCTGTGGGGAATGTTATCTCAAATATTACTGAAATGTTTTTAGGAGTCCATGTGATGACCTTTTGACAATGTGTTCTGCAATATTGAATGTTGTCAAGATGTATTGGCAACCATTTTTGGGAATATTGCTTGAAAACATGCCTGGCAGGTTTTTTAGGGTCCACACTTTAATATTGTGACAGCATTAGTCAAATATTGTGGCATGAATGCTACAACCTGTTCGTGTTTGCAGGGTAACTGTATATGAAGGTAACTGTATATGAAGGAACTGTATATGAAGGTAACTGAATCTGCTGGTCACATACTGGGTGGTGGAGCCAACACAAATCTCTGATCAAAGGAAAAAAAATCCCTTTTTTTGGCCGATGTCCAACTTCTAGGAACAGGACGATACTGAGGCTTCTAGGCTTGTCCGCCTTTCAACAGGTCATTTTGGAAATTACACGGCTAGACTGAACTGTGTGCCAATACTCCCTCCTGGGATCCAAGGCTGGCCTGGCCAAATTGATTAGTTGTTCATTATGCTGTAATTTGACACTCGAGATATGCAGTAAATTGGCAATTTGCAGCAGCAACTAGTCAGTCTCCACTCAGTGCCCACTAGTCAACAATACTAATTACAGAACGCAACTGCATGAGATGCAATAAAACTACATTTAATCATCTCAATTATCCAGAATCCAAAGCTGGGGTTCCTATTAACTTAGAGTAGTACATTGCAACCCTTGCAATATTCAGCTGGGTGGTCTAGTGGTGAGACGCTTGCTTGCTTCTCTGAAGGACCCGGGTTCAATCCCGGGCCCAGGCACCCTTCATGAGCATCATCCCAGCTGGATGTCGTTCATCTTGTCGGTCCCTTGTATTCGGTGCATATGCTGAGGCAAGTAAAAGACCCCATCCATGGGATAAATGTGTAACATGGGTGGACTCCTCTCTCTCACCTCATGAAGCAAACCCTTGCAAATGGCAAGAACTTGCCTAAGAGGGCTGCACTTCCCATATCTACCTATTTATCTGCCTATCTAACGTCGCCACCTCTGTTGAAGTGATCTGAATAGGGTAAAATACAATGAAAATAATATGACCTATATCAAAACGTTGCTCATAATAGTGAGGTGGTCTTAATTTAATATTGGGGGGGGGGGGATCAAAGTGCAGGGTTTTAAAAATCCTCAGCTGTAAGAGCAATTCAATCCAATTTAATTCAATTCAATTCCTTTGTAACAATTCTCCCGGAGCGGGAATCGAACTGGTCTCTGGGACTCAAAGCCAGGACGTTAACCATTGTACCAAAGGGTCACTCTCTGGT
This sequence comes from Alitta virens, assembly GCA_932294295.1. Taxonomy (NCBI): domain Eukaryota; kingdom Metazoa; phylum Annelida; class Polychaeta; order Phyllodocida; family Nereididae; genus Alitta; species Alitta virens. Next base: position 66,903,696 of record OW028575.1, on the reverse strand, counting down.
GCGAGGGCAACATTCTGCTCACACCAGAACCACTACACTACACCTTAATTCCAAATCTGCTGGACATGATACTGGCATATTTTGCCCATTTATATGCATAATATGATGAATATTTTGTGTAATAATTTGAAATAATTCCAAAAGTTTGTTTACTCTTAGATACATGTATACCCATTTCCCTTATATACCATATCATTGCTGCTGACTCAGTCTAGAGTCCAAATGACATTACCAACCCATACTGCAAATGTTACAGCCATGATAATACATTGCAATGTAATAATGCAAGGCACACGTATGTAGAGTACATGGCCAAATGTGCCACATGCGTTTTCCATGAGAAGGATAAACGCATGGTTTTTACGTAATAAAAATGAGGTGAAAACCATGCGTTTTCCATGCGTTTATCAAAACGCATGGAAAATGCACGTAGCACATTTGGCCATGTAGGTGTACCTAAGCCTAATAACGTGATTGCCCTCAAATCTATCAACAACTGGCAGCCAAGTAACATTTAAAACAGAGAATTATTAAATGGTCATGTAGATTTATATATTATTAAATAATTAGGTCATATGTTACTTTATTTACTGTTTATATAATAAAATTTTGTATTTGGGAGCAACTTAATATAGTTTTTAAAACTCTGTTGTTTCCCTTCTTGACACTGAATGTATTAAAATTATTATGTTTATGCATAACTGTATTGAATGTATCAGTGTAAAATTGTATGATCATGTGTCAAGAATATACAAAAACGAATAGTATTTTGATGTTTAGTTATGCATGCAGTGACTGTGAAAATTTAAATTCAAGCTGGTTGCAGGTTTTCACGAAATTAGGTCCTCGCGGAATTAGGCACACTAAACCTATGAATTTAGCACTGATTTGTCATCAGTGTGAGCAAATTTGCAGGGTGTCCATGGGATGAATACTCATTAGTTGTAATGACTAAATTCTTGGTCATAACACGCCACATTACATGACACTGACTCAGACTGATGAACATGTCAAGTAAAGCTGACTAATTTGATAGTCAAAATGGTAATGGGAGATTGGGGGGTTTTAGTCATTCAGTCGAAATATTTTGATAGTTCTTCGAATTTGTTACCGACTGAATCCATATCATTTTCGTGAAAATAAAATGTCATGTCATCATGTTATACATGCAACACAACTTTCAGGTAAATACCATATCAAAGGAAATGCATTTCTTATATCACGATTCCTCCAGCAGCCACTCAAAGGTGTCTTTTAAGTACCTCAGGGCATCTCTGCCTGCATGAAGTCATATGTAATTCACACATACACACGAAATAAGTCCTGAGTTTCAACCTTTCTAACGCTGCTGTTATAGATAAATAGATAGATAGATATGGGGAGTGCAGCCCTCTGAGGCAAGTTCTTCCTGCTATCGAGGGTTGGTTGATTGATGAGGTGAGAGAGAGAGGAGGAGTCCACCCATGTAACACATTTACACCATGGATGGGATCTTTTACTCGCCTCAGCATAGACATTGCATTTCATCTAATTTCTGGTCGTTTGCGTAAAAAAGTAAAAACAAATAATAAGGGACCATTCGGGTAATTTTAAATCTGATTAGAGATGTTATGTGAAACTTCATAGTCTAAACAAAGCGTTTTGCAGCATCTAATTACTAATATAGCCAGTAGTCAGAATGACTACTTTGGAGTGCCATGGCAAATATAGTCCAGTAGAACTTTGTCAAAAAGTAGTGTAAGCATAACATGGCGTATGGCAGCAATTTTTTTGTTGATATTGGGTAATTTGAGGGTGCTGAATCCAAATCTGACGGGTGCCAGTTTGGCATCCTTGAGCATCTTAAGATATTCACAAAAACAGTTGCCATGGTAACAAAAAATTGCATTTTCACTATTCAACAGAAAATGTGAATTAGCAAGATTGCTATAATCCATAGCTACAACTAATGTTATAAAATCAATAGCCAGAGATATAGGATTGCAAATACTGGCACCCGTCAGATTTGGAATCAGCACCATCAAATTACCCAATATCAACCCAAAAATAGCTGCCATACTCCATGTTACCGTTCACCTATGATTCTACTGGACTAATATGGCTATCAACATGAAATAAATACAGTTTAGATACAGAAATACAAATATGACAGCCAATTAATTGTTACTGTATTTTGACTTCTTTAACTGGGAGTGTAGATGTGCATAAAACATATATTTGAGGGCAAAAAGGTTCTTTTCCAAAATGACCATAAATAAAATATGCTATTTGATGGAACGCCGATGACACATATGGCATTTCAAACAAACAGCGGACATATTTTTAGCCTTATCATTTTGGAGGAGCTGGATATGACATACCATGGAAGTACTTTGCAGTTGGCACAGAACAGGCTTAGGGCATTGCTCTCCATATTTTAACATACGGGTCGATTAATCCCCAGCCTGCTGACTTAAGAGATGGGCCGTGCATCACTGAAATTAAGCAGGATGTTCAAAAGGCTATGATATATGAACCAATATCCCAGCAGGTTTTCATTTTATGACCTCAGGCATCACTCAGTTTTTTTTCATCACCATCTCATCTTTTACGCATAACCCATTTCAATATACGGCCTACCCTTCCTTTTGAAGATCATACCGTTGTCATAGATAGATGATAGATAGATACATAGATACATAGATAGATAGATATGGATATAGATAGATCTTGATAGATGGATAGCTAGATAGACAGATAGATAGATAGAAATGGAAAGTTGTTGCCACTATCGAAGGTTGAATGATGAAGTGAGGGGGGGGGAGTCCACCCATGTTACACATTTACCCCATGGGTGGGATCTTTTACTTGCCTCCGCATAGACACTGAGTACAAGGGACCGCCAATTTAACGTCTCATCCGAACGACATCCAGCTGGGATGTAGCTAGATAGATAGATATATAGATAGATAGATAGAAATATAGACAGATAGATATGTGTAGATGATAGACAGATAGATAGATAGATAGATAGATACATTGATAGATACATACTTTATCAATAATGCTTGGTGAAATTAATTCAAGGTGAGATATTGCCAGTTTTAATTGAAATTTGGCTCTGGAAGTATGTGCAGCAGTATTGCTTATGATGCCTGTTAGAACGTTTAAATGTAGAGGGTCTCATCCATTTTACTTGAGAAGGAGTTTCAGCATCACATTCAATCATTCTTCATTCATCTTCATCCATCTTTCTCAGAGACAAATGAGCTTTGAGATTATTCCCTCAGTTTCCTCGCTCACTTTTATGAAAATATTTATGCAGGTTTTATGCAGTGTACATAGTATTGTTCGCTCAAAGATGGGTAGCCTAATGGTTAATCCCTGTAGCATTCCAAATCGAATTGACGTCGGCCTGGTGTCTTTGGCGCTTGCCTGACGTCGGCTCACGCTGGCAATGTCGGCTCGATGCTGGCCCAGTCTTAGAAAGCATTTGCCAACTCTCGTGAGTGGCAAATATAGTTTTAATCTAAGCTGTTATACTAGTGCTACTTGAATAGAAATTCTTCAAATAATATGGTGTGAAACTTCATGCTTATTAAATCACATGGACTGAACTATTAAAATAATTCAATGTACAGTTAGTTTCACAAAATACAGTCGACTCTAGCTGTCTGTAGCTACCTGTACCTGGCTGTGGTCTAAACATGCTAAAGCCAGCCGCTTCTGTCCACTTCTATAGCTTATAAGAAATTAATCTAATATATCATAAATATGTACTTTTAGATCCGGTTTTGAGTAGCCAGCTATGACAGCTTTGTCTAGTTTCAATTTGACTGGCCGTTTTTAGTGAAACTACCTGTATGCAAGTGGAACAACTTCGTTTCCATAGCAACAGTAGAGAGTGTAGGTAATTGTTGTCAGTATGATGGGTACAGTACCCGAATTTCCACGAAATGGATATCAAATAACAATCTGGGTCTGAGTTCAATGAAGAATTGAAAACTCAGTAGATTTTCTCAGTAGATTTGCTTTCGGAACAACAATACACAAGCAGGCTTCTTTCCACTAATAAAATACCATGAAATAACCGGCGCGAATGATAGTGGAATGCAATAAAACAAATGATAAATTGTTTCTTTAACGAGAGTTTGCTGGATTAACTTTAACTTTCACACCAGAAATGTGTACTGAGTAAAATAGCACCATTTGTGAATAAATATAAAACTCATATTTTACGTCACTAAACTAGTTTATATTTACTGGTTCAAAAGATCTGTAAAGACAGCAAAAACACCTTGGCTTGTCCTATTAGAATTAATGACATAAATGACCTCTATCTTGGCTCCATCTTGCTTTAAATTTGTAAATGATGACCAGTCAAGGACAAAATTTTGATCTCCGCCCGGAACCTTGAATCTGATCAGACCGTCTGAACACTTGTGAATGTTTAGATAATTGGCTATAATTCAGTTGCCATGGGTAGATTTATCGTCCCATAATTATTCATATCCACGTTAGTTTAAATGTGGAGCAAGGCATGTAATTAGCCTAAAGACTAAATTTGAAATTAATTTATGGATAGAGTGGCATAGAGTGAGTGTTCCTAAAACCTGCATGCCACGCAAGTTTAATCCACAATTCCACGGCTGCTTGAAATTAATTTTTTATTTATGTTCCTTGGCCACCAGTTGTTGATTACTGCATTGTAAAGTTAGTTTAATTAAAAACAGCCTTTCAAATTGAACCTGGACAAAGCTAGACAACTTTTGCGATATGATGCTACCTGCCACTATACGGAACTGTCAGGCTATAGCTGGCTACTTAAAGCCGGATCTAAAAGTACATATTTATGATATATTATATAGATAAATTGGTTACATTTTGCTGAGGTTTATATTTTTTTCAGTAAGCCGACTATAAGCTGGGAGTAGATAGAAGTGGCTGGCATTAGCCAGTTTTAGCTACCACCAGAAACAGGTTGCTACAGCAATGTAACTTTTGCCTCTCACTTGTATCAGAAAATGACTTTAAATCAGAAGCCTTTTAGGGTTTTACATTGTGCTTGCTTTGTTATGTTACAGATGGAGTTACTCAAACCGTTGATTGTTTTCTGGGAATTCCATATGCTTCATCTCCTTCGGACCACTTACGTTTCAGGGTGAGTTCAACAAGCAAGGCTTCACTGATCTCAATGAGTGACAAATAAATGCTACATGGCCAATTGTGCTACGTGCGTTTTCCATGCGTTTGGATAAACGCATGGAAAACACATGGTTTTTGCCTCATTATAATTAGCTAAAAACCATGCGCTTTCCATGCGTTTATCCTTCTCATGGAAAACGCACTTGGCAAAATTGGCCATGTACTGTAGATAGATACGATTACTTCACGTTGCAAGATAAATACAATGTAACCATGTTTAGAGTCTGCCACTAAAAATACTCACTCCACAGTAGAGCTGGAGAGCTTACACCAGTACCGTCATTGTGGTTACACTGCTTGTACTGCTTACTTAAAAAAAACCTTTGCTGAGATCTCACAAAATGCTGAAAGAATCCATATTTCGACCCGCATCACACTAGAAAGTTAAATACCAGTAGAAGGTGCCTATATATAAGCTACAGGTTCCCTATTAATTTGAATAATATGCCAATTGATATTCAGGACAAACTAAATACTCATTCTACATGTAGTTTAAAAATTTATATTTAGAAAAAGATTATCGATAATTATTTTAAGCCAATGTAACATTTCAGACTGTTTTGTGCTGTCACATCTTGTAATACATTAATAAAGAATATTTGTTAGTCACCAGAAGAAAAAAGCTGTGATTTTTGTAATATCACTCAATATACTTCATTGTGAGTGAGCATGGACTCCAGGCGCTAAAATTATTTGTAATATATTTACAGTTAGTGTTGTTTTGTGGGTGATTCCTTGGCAGCGATGACAAGATCATCTTAGAAGGGTCACCCTGCTCTCTGTTTGTAAAAGCAAAAACCCCTTTTTTTGTATCATTTTATTTCTATTAGTGAGCAAAAAAAAAAAAATCAATCTGAATTTATTTTGCGCAACAGCTATGCATAATTTTTATTCGTATAAAATTATTCTACTTCTACTTCTAATGCTTTATTGTTGCTTGGATGTTCGAGTTTTGATTTTAATTCAATTCACAAAATCCTGCAAACACACAGGTGCTCACCAGTTTGGCAATGTACACTTGTGTTGGAAATAGATTAAAAAAAGTTCATACAGAACCTAAACAAAGGTATTTGGGATTGGAATATCACATTGAATATACAGGAAATACATTCCTACATGGCCAAATGTGCCACGTGCGTTTTCCATGCATTTGGGTAAATGCATAAAAAACTTCACCTCATTTTAATTAGGCAAAAAACATGCGTTTTCCATGCGTTTATCCTTGGCACATTTGTTCATGTATTTTGAGTATTTTTGTTCAGATAATTTACTGCAGTATGTATGGTGTTGCTGTTTTAATATATAATGCATATACTGATAAATATACAGATAATATTCTTTTCAGCCACCCGTTCCACCCAGACCTTGGTCAGGCATCAGGAAAGCGGTCAGGTATCAACCTGCCTGTCCTCAGCACTCAGTATTTGACTACACTCAACAAAATTTCCAGGGAGAAGACTGTCTCTACCTCAACATATTCACTCCATACGAGGTATCTTCCTAATATACCAGCTTGCAGTCATGTGAAATGTATTACAGTATTCTTCAAAATAAACAGAATTTTGTTTACACGCTAAGCATAGATAGTTAACACCCTGCTAGCTGTAATTAAACCAAATGATCTAGTTGTATATTATCATATTAAAATCTTGTAAATTTTGAGGCCATGTTACGGTTTAAATTTAATTGCGCAGGGTTTTTTTTCTTACAATTGTATTACAAGTTAAATTTATATTTATAGGAAGGTAAGAGGTTATCTACTAACAAAGTCAGTCCTAATGTCGTCCACATTTTATTAAAATATCATCAAAACCAAGCCTTTAATTTTTACTGCATAATTAACAGTGTTGATTTATCCATTTTGGAACCAGCAGTTTTGCAGTTTTGAAGCTTTAGCTCATGAATTTGTTCTCATCTGGAGACCTTTGCATTGCTTATAAATTCCTTTCTTTGCCCTGTAGGATGATGACGTCAACAAAACGTACCCAGTGATGATGTACATTCATGGTGGGTCGTACAATTTGGGCAGTTCCAGTATTTACACGGGCAATGTTCTGGCCCACCAGGGAGTCGTTGTGGTCACCATGAATTACCGCCTAGGCCTACTGGGTGAGATTATCCCTTTGTAGCTAATTACACTGGTCAGATTTCCATAATGCTGTGCTGCCCTTGATGCATTTAAAGTAGTATGTATTGTGGTAAACCGTCATGTTGTACAGCCTTTGAGTAACATAGTTCATTGTGAAGATTTAAATAAATCTCTTGGAAAATCATCCACAGTGATATGTAAGTATGATAATTGTAGGCTGTGAAAGAGTAATATGTCGTATAAGTCGAAAGAATCTGTAGGTTGTGTATGAATAATCTTCTCTAGGTGATTCGCAGGCACATTGTTCAATAGATCTCAGATTGTAGATCATACCAAGGTGAGACTTTGAGTGAGATATCCTGAGCAGCACCAATATCTATTTACTACAGAAAATCAATTGGTGTCCTAGACTCTCTTTCTGTTTCCTTGATAACAGGCTTTTTCTCGGGAAACCACGCGGAACTTCCTGGCAACTACGGGTTATTGGATCAGATCGAGGCTCTGAAGTGGATACGTCACAACATCCGGGCCTTTCGGGGTGACCCTTCCCAGGTGACGGTGTTTGGTAACAGCGCTGGAGGATCTAGCGTTGGGTTCCTGCTCATGTCACCCAAGGCTAAAGGTACGCAGCGCTTTGACAGCGATATCGCTCAATCTTAATGGCAAAAGCGTTTCCCACTGGTCGGTCTGACAGCAGCACTCTTAATGCCATAGCTCTGATGAATTGTAGTCCGTCAGTCTGGTTAAGCTTAAGAAGAATAGGTGTCAATGACCTTGACACTATGTTTGGCTATAGGAGTTGGCAAATGGTTTTTCCTTCAGTAATGATTGGATATATATACAGTTAGTTTCATTAAAAATGGTCTGCCAAATTGAACCTAGATAAAGCTAGACAACTTCTGCGATATGATGCTACCTGCCACTAAACATGTCTGGCTATAGCTAGCTACTCAAAGCCGGATCTAAAAGTATACATATTCATACGATATATTAGATACATTTCTCAAATTTACCATATATATATTTTTTCAGTGGTGGTTGGTGTAAGCTAGGAGAATAACCTAGGAGTAGACAGATGTGGCTCGCTTTAGCCAGTTATAGCTACAGCCAGGAATAGGCTACAGCTGTCTTGAGTCGACCATATTTTATGAAACTAACTGCATAACATGAGATGAATCTAATACTAATAATAAGGTGTGACAAGCTAACGTAAATTAATTCCAAATATTTATGTGATTATACTGATGATACTGTTTAACGACCTCAATGTAATTAAACTTGAGATCATACTTATTATTATTAATTTTGCAAATGTGTTGAAGTTGATAAGACAAATAGAAACCAAAACAAATTTAGCTGTCCTTATTGTTGAAAAAGGAAAAACCTTTTTTTTTCTGTTATGGTTTGCTTCTGAGTATGTCTATGTAGAAATCTAGCTTTGGTGTGATAAATAGGGAATTGTTTCACCAAGATGTGACAAACATATTGGTTATCATTGGGTGTGATAAATCAATCTGAGATGGGATAAACAATATGTGTTAATATTTTCTTAAGATGTCTACATTTTCAGGCTCAGTTGAATGATTTTATTCAGCATACGCAATATCATTTGCTGCCGTTTGCAATATCCATTGACAACTGTCGTTACAATGGACCAATGCACAAATGTTTGCGAAATGCTAAAATTAGATCTAAATTGTCATTTTTCAATTGGTTATTACACAGCTCTTGGACCATTGTTGCAAATAAAAGTACCAGAATATTGAACAGAGCAAAAAAAGCTGATGTCGTGATGGCTCAATTTCCACAAATAGTTCTCATTAACATAATGCTGACCATACCAGGGGCCTGGTTTCAAGGGGGCGAGATAAGAGGACCTGTCACCCCCCACCCAACATTGTGGTCAGAGGAGCGGTGTTTGGTTTGGACAAAATATCTTTTGTCATCCACATTTAATTTCAAACGCTTTTCATTATTTGTTTATCCTTAATTAAACATTTTCTATATATGAAAATATCAATGATTTTCCATTTTCCATAATTTTCAATGAACAGTTTCACCGTAAACAATTTATAATGACATTCCTTAATATTTGGAAATTCCCAATGAAGGCAATTCCCTTTTTTTCTCTCACAGCAAGGTGTGGGTGTGATAAACTGCAAATTGTATCAAAAGGTGTGATAAACATGTTGGCTGTCTCAGTGATTAATCAGGCTAAGCTTGCCTAGGTTATGACATTTGCATTGTACATCATAATGTTACCATAGCAATTATATATTTGGTTTGCTCAGAAGTTCACAGACGTGGAGCCGCTGTACATTGTATGTCCCGGGGTTTATCTTGTCCCACATTTTTAGACTAAACCAGGCCCCTGGGACTATTCTGTCCGCAGGTCACTTTGATTTCCTGCCCTTTTTGTTTTCCAGGCTTATTCGGAGGAGCCATAGCCCAGAGTGGATCTCCCTTAAGCTTCTGGGCTTTGCATAATGAATCGGTGAACACAATTGACCACGCTATGGCGGTTTCCAGGGTCTTCGGTTGCTACGGAAGCGACATCTCTCTGATATTAGAATGCATGAGGAAAGTGCCCTGGCAGAGCTTCGTGGAAATGGAGCACTTGGTGGGTATCTGTCTCGCCAGGCAATCCTGGTCTTTTCGTACATAATTCACACATACAGTATACCATGAAAAAAACGTTCCATGACAAGGTAGATTAACTCAGACCATTCTTTTAGCACCATTGTTTTAGCACCTGCTAGCGGTCACACTGCCAGTCACCAAACCTGCTAATAGCAATAACTAAGCACTCAATAATAATATATATCACATTCTAGGACTCAATAATAATATATATTAGATAATAGCACATGAACCTTTATTCTTGAGACCACATCATGGCAGCAGTTTATTTGCAGTTGTGAATATAAGTATGACACAAATCACTTTAATAATTATGAAGTCAATATCTAGTGCTAATTTAGAGTTGTCGATGCGTCGGCTGTTAGTTACAGTGTATCTCCAGCTTGGTATGACTAGAATGACTTGGTGTACCTGCAGCTTGGTATGACTAGAATGACTTGGTGTACCTGCAGCTTGGTATGACTAGAATGACTTGGTGTATCTCCAGCTTGGTATGACTAGAATGACTTGGTGTATCTCCAGCTTGGTATGACTAGAATGACTTGGTGTATCTCCAGCTTGGTATGACTAGAATGACTTGGTGTATCTCCAGCTTGGTATGACTAGAATGACTTGGTGTATCTCCAGCTTGGTATGACTAGAATGACTTGGTGTATCTCCAGCTTGGTATGACTAGAATGACTTGGTGTATCTCCAGCTTGGTATGACAAGAATGACTTGGTGTATCTCCAGCTTGGTATGACTAGAATGACTTGGTGTATCTCCAGCTTGGTATGACTAGAATGACTTGGTGTATCTCCAGCTTGGTATGACTAGAATGACTTGGTGTATCTCCAGCTTGGTATGACTAGAATGACTTTGTGTATCTCCAGCTTGGTATGACTAGAATGACTTTGTGTATCTCCAGCTTGGTATGACTAGAATGACTTGGTGTATCTCCAGCTTGGTATGACTAGAATGACTTGGTGTATCTCCAGCTTGGTATGACTAGAATGACTTGGTGTATCTCCAGCTTGGTATGACTAGAATGACTTGGTGTATCTCCAGCTTGGTATGACTAGAATGACTTGGTGTATCTCCAGCTTGGTATGACTAGAATGACTTGGTGTATCTCCAGCTTGGTATGACAAGAATGACTTTGTGTATCTCCAGCTTGGTATGACTAGAATGACTTGGTGTATCTCCAGCTTGGTATGACTAGAATGACTTGGTGTATCTCCAGCTTGGTATGACTAGAATGACTTGGTGTATCTCCAGCTTGGTATGACTAGAATGACTTTGTGTATCTCCAGCTTGGTATGACTAGAATGACTTGGTGTATCTCCAGCTTGGTATGACTAGAATGACTTGGTGTATCTCCAGCTTGGTATGACAAGAATGACTTTGTGTATCTCCAGCTTGGTATGACTAGAATGAATTGGTGTATCTCCAGCTTGGTATGACTAGAATGACTTGGTGTATCTCCAGCTTGGTATGACTAGAATGACTTGGTGTATCTCCAGCTTGGTATGACAAGAATGACTTTGTGTATCTCCAGCTTGGTATGACAAGAATGACTTTGTGTATCTCCAGCTTGGTATGACTAGAATGACTTGGTGTATCTCCAGCTTGGTATGACTAGAATGACTTGGTGTATCTCCAGCTTGGTATGACAAGAATGACTTTGTGTATCTCCAGCTTGGTATGACTAGAATGACTTGGTGTATCTCCAGCTTGGTATGACTAGAATGACTTGGTGTATCTCCAGCTTGGTATGACTAGAATGACTCAGTGTATCTCCAGCTTGTTATGACTAGTATGACTCAGTGTATCTCCAGCTTGTTATGACTAGAATGACTTTGTGTATCTCCAGCTTGGTATGACTAGAATGACTCAGTGTATCTCCAGCTTGTTATGACTAGAATGACTTTGTGTATCTCCAGCTTGGTATGACTAGAATGACTTGGTGTATCTCCAGCTTGGTATGACAAGAATGACTTTGTGTATCTCCAGCTTGGTATGACTAGAATGACTTGGTGTATCTCCAGCTTGGTATGACTAGAATGACTTGGTGTATCTCCAGCTTGGTATGACTAGAATGACTTGGTGTATCTCCAGCTTGGTATGACTAGAATGACTTGGTGTATCTCCAGCTTGGTATGACTAGAATGACTTGGTGTATCTCCAGCTTGGTATGACAAGAATGACTTTGTGTATCTCCAGCTTGGTATGACTAGAATGACTTGGTGTATCTCCAGCTTGGTATGACTAGAATGACTTGGTGTATCTCCAGCTTGGTATGACTAGAATGACTTGGTGTATCTCCAGCTTGGTATGACAAGAATGACTTTGTGTATCTCCAGCTTGGTATGACTAGAATGACTCAGTGTATCTCCAGCTTGTTATGACTAGAATGACTTTGTGTATCTCCAGCTTGTTATGACTAGAATGACTTTGTGTATCTCCAGCTTGGTATGACTAGAATGACTCAGTGTATCTCCAGCTTGTTATGACTAGAATGACTTTGTGTATCTCCAGCTTGGTATGACTAGAATGACTTGGTGTATCTCCAGCTTGGTATGACTAGAATGACTTGGTGTATCTCCAGCTTGGTATGACAAGAATGACTTTGTGTATCTCCAGCTTGGTATGACTAGAATGACTTGGTGTATCTCCAGCTTGGTATGACTAGAATGACTTGGTGTATCTCCAGCTTGGTATGACTAGAATGACTTGGTGTATCTCCAGCTTGGTATGACAAGAATGACTTTGTGTATCTCCAGCTTGGTATGACTAGAATGACTTGGTGTATCTCCAGCTTGGTATGACTAGAATGACTTGGTGTATCTCCAGCTTGGTATGACTAGAATGACTTGGTGTATCTCCAGCTTGGTATGACTAGAATGACTTGGTGTATCTCCAGCTTGGTATGACAAGAATGACTTTGTGTATCTCCAGCTTGGTATGACTAGAATGACTTGGTGTATCTTCAGCTTGGTATGACTAGAATGACTTGGTGTATCTCCAGCTTGGTATGACTAGAATGACTCAGTGTTTCTCCAGCTTGGTATGACTAGAATGACTTTGTGTATCTCCAGCTTGGTATGACTCGAATGACTTGGTGTATCTCCAGCTTGGTATGACAAGAATGACTTTGTGTATCTCCAGCTTGGTATGACTAGAATGACTTGGTGTATCTCCAGCTTGGTATGACTAGAATGACTTGGTGTATCTCCAGCTTGGTATGACTAGAATGACTTGGTGTATCTCCAGCTTGGTATGACAAGAATGACTTTGTGTATCTCCAGCTTGGTATGACTAGAATGACTCAGTGTATCTCCAGCTTGTTATGACTAGAATGACTTTGTGTATCTCCAGCTTGTTATGACTAGAATGACTTTGTGTATCTCCAGCTTGGTATGACTAGAATGACTCAGTGTATCTCCAGCTTGTTATGACTAGAATGACTTTGTGTATCTCCAGCTTGGTATGACTAGAATGACTTGGTGTATCTCCAGCTTGGTATGACTAGAATGACTTGGTGTATCTCCAGCTTGGTATGACAAGAATGACTTTGTGTATCTCCAGCTTGGTATGACTAGAATGACTTGGTGTATCTCCAGCTTGGTATGACTAGAATGACTTGGTGTATCTCCAGCTTGGTATGACTAGAATGACTTGGTGTATCTCCAGCTTGGTATGAATAGAATGACTTGGTGTATCTCCAGCTTGGTATGACAAGAATGACTTTGTGTATCTCCAGCTTGGTATGACTAGAATGACTTGGTGTATCTCCAGCTTGGTATGACTAGAATGACTTGGTGTATCTCCAGCTTGGTATGACTAGAATGACTTGGTGTATCTCCAGCTTGGTATGACTAGAATGACTTGGTGTATCTCCAGCTTGGTATGACTAGAATGACTTGGTGTATCTTCAGCTTGGTATGACTAGAATGACTTGGTGTATCTCCAGCTTGGTATGACTAGAATGACTCAGTGTTTCTCCAGCTTGGTATGACTAGAATGACTTTGTGTATCTCCAGCTTGGTATGACTCGAATGACTTGGTGTATCTCCAGCTTGGTATGACTAGAATGACTTGGTGTATCTCCAGCTTGGTATGACTAGAATGACTTGGTGTATCTCCAGCTTGGTATGACTAGAATGACTTTGTGTATCTCCAGCTTGGTATGACTAGAATGACTTGGTGTATCTCCAGCTTGGTATGACTAGAATGACTCAGTGTTTCTCCAGCTTGGTATGACTAGAATGACTTTGTGTATCTCCAGCTTGGTATGACTAGAATGACTCAGTGTATCTCCAGCTTGGTATGACTAGAATGACTTGGTGTATCTCCAGCTTGGTATGAGAAGAATGACTTTGTGTATCTCCAGCTTGGTATGACTAGAATGACTTAGTGTATCTCCAGCTTGGTATGACTAGAATGACTTGGTGTATCTCCAGCTTGGTATGACAAGAATGACTTAGTGTATCTCCAGCTTGGTATGACTAGAATGACTAGTTGTTGCTTTTGGTAGTTCTTACAGGTTAGGGTTAGCATTAGCAGGATAGCCATAGCTGAGTGTTCTTTTGGAGAAGTATGGTAACTTTACTGAACAATGAGAGTCGTCTGAATGACTAAATAGTAGTCATTCACAGCACTCTTAGAAAGTCAATCTGACATTACTAATTTTTGTAATTTTTCTAATCCTTTTAAAGGCTTCAACAAAACTTGTAAACTAAATGTGTAGTTCCAAATTGTGTAATATAGGGTTACATTATAGTTTCTGAAAACGGGATGCAATTTCTCAGCAGTTTCCAGAAATAGACCATTCAGGGATCCATTTCAAGCCGGTCATAGACAACAAAGTCATAATGGGGCGTCCTGATGACATTCTGCGTTCAGGGTACATCAACGAGGTTCCCTTCATCACCGGAATAGTTCGAGATGAGTGGACCAGGAATCTGGGCTGGTTCATCGCGGACCTCATCAATGAAAAACCATTTTTAGGTGAGCAAAAAGTTTCAATAGCAGAAATATATACATTTGGCTCTAAACTAAATGTTGTCATACTGACTAAAGTTAGGTTGACGTACTGTGCCATCATTTAGGTGACATTTTGTAAGCATTATATTTTTGTGTTGAATAAACTGTTGCTAAGTCTGCACATGCTGCAGTTGAGACAGAACACATTGCATTAGGTCTTTCTAGCAGGGTGCGACACAAATTTTGTCCACCTAATAAATCAATTTAATTGCACATCCACTGCACCTGTTGCTCTGAATAAACAAGCTACATATTGTTTAAGGTCTTTTGATTTATTTTGACCATTAAATCATCTGAGACATGTAAAATATAGCATAGAAATCATGGAAGAAAGTTCCAATGCAATGTCATCTGACTCCCGACTCTTGTCGTGAGGCAGTTTGTTGGACTACACATGCTGGTTAAAGTATAAGTCCAGTATTATAGCACCCATTTAGATACTTTTTATTTCTTTGCTTTTTGTTGTTTTTGTTTTTTTTACCGGGTGGCCTCCATATCAGCCGTCTGGCTTTGGAGGTCTCTGACTAGGCCCAATCATTTTGTAAATTGTATAACTGGTAATTGTATGAATGTGCTGATTGAATATTAATTTGGTTGTGTGTTGAATATATGTATATGTTTGGATAAACGCATGGAAAACGCATGGTTTTCAAAAACCACGTGGCACATTTGGCCATGTAGTATTAGATCCAAACGTACAAAATATGATATTTTACTGACCAGTTGCATGTCCAATGAAAAGTTACTGTATGTCATTACTTGGCTTTGTATTTTGTTCAGATGGAAAACAGTAACATAGATTTGCCATAAACATTTGAATAATTCAATATCATATAATCATAATTTATGTTTCTTTTATGAAGATGGAAATTACGAAGACGGTATAGAACGATCGACATTTGTTCAAGCGGTGCGATACGTGGTCACAAACAGGTTCCATTGGCCACCCGCAATTGCTGACATCATAATCAATGAATACACCAATTGGGAGAAAGTGGATGATCCACTGGAGAACAGGAAGCAGTATGTCCATGTGAGTAGAAAGCCAGTCATAGTGTCATGACTAAATTCTGTCATTGCTGTGCAATATAGATATAACCACAGACGTTTGCCAACATATATGACATTGCTCAGTGACACACTTATACTGTAACTAATACCAAGGCTACTGACTGTCTTAATTAGCTTCTCATCTCAAGAGCTCCCTATGTCATTTGCAACTGCCAATCAGAATGTAGCTGAATACATTAGGAAATGCCCTGAGCTTGATGGCAATTATTTTGCTAGTTTTACCAGTTAGACTTAATACAAACAAATTAGCTTATTAGCATATAGGCTGGCTTATGGCATGGCATGTCTAACAGTGAAATTGCATATCAATTTGTTTTGTTTGCATTGATTACACTCAATTCTTAAACAAAGATTACTCTGGTCACTTAATTGGCTTAAAGCTGGCAGCACAATGTGCTTGGGAGCTATTGGCCAACCAGGAAGCACCATCATGTGTGTAGATGGTGAAATATGCAAATTAGCTGCCATTAGAGATGAGAATTGAACATTTCCATGCATACAGGCAAGGAATTCCTTGCATATAAGTGGTAAATACCCACAAATAATGGAAGTTATCACTTAGAATAAGAAGGAAATTATTTTTGTGTATAATATAGCCATGTTTGATGTGTAATATGACGTTATTGACTGAAACTGGCCCCATCATTGAAGGCAGTTGCGCAGGGGGAGTAAAAGCTGTTCTTGAAATTGAAAAAGTTAAGCCTTGGTCTTATAGTATACTAACTTGCAGAGGGTAGTCGTGATGGCAAATGCCTGTGATATAACACTATATTGCTAGCAGAAATTCTGACTTGTGATTGGCTGAGGACCATGCAATATTGTAACCTATTGCATGGCTATATCACATGACACACTTGTTCATGTCAGTTAATGCATTGGCATTGTGTCGTGGTCTATTCTATTCTAATATTGTTCGTCTTTGTTCCATAAAAAAGATACAACTGTGCAATAACTGAAATTAGTGTGATAGAGGATCCTTTGGTATATGAAGAAGCAAAATATAAATATAAGCATTGACAGAAATATACAATTTACAAAATGTGTTGCAAGCTTGACATAGAACAGATGACAAAACGAACCGGTAATTCCTGTGAAAACACCACTTCTGGAATTCACGAAAGTGACTGAAAGTAAAGTCAAAAGATCATTACTGATATGTCCAAATCTTGGCAACTTGATCCACAGCCCCTATGGCTTACTAAAGAGTGCATAGATGAAGTCCTACCAATTATGACTGATATTATTAACTTGTCTCTCAGTCTCGGTGAAGTGAGCTGTAGAATTGAAGCATGCTATAATTAGGCCACTCCTGAAAAAACTTAACTTTGAGTTGGTCAACAAAAACTACAGACCAGTGTCAAACTTACCATTTATTGGCAAAGTTCTAGAAGGATGTGTGATTAAGCAATATCTTGAACATCTGACCACTAACAACCTGCATGATGATAAAATGTCTTCTAACAAGAAATTTCACAGCACGGAAACAATTTTACTTAAACACTTAAAGACCATGACAGTATTATGACCAGTTTGGACAACCATTGACCATCACATTCTTCTCGAAAAATTGAACAAGAAGAATGGCATCGGTGGCAAAGCTCTAAAATGGTTTACTTCATACTTGTCGAACAGAACACAATCAGTTGTGATCAGTGAAAAAGAATCTTCTAAAAAAACTGCTGAAGCATGGTGTGCTACAAGGCTCTTATATTGCCCCTTTGAGTGATATTGCAATTAAACATGGTGTATCTCATGAGAAATATGCTGATGATGTACAATTAATTCTGTCATTTAAGCTGAACACCCTTCTCAACCAAATGAGCTCATTAACAAGAATTGAAAAATGTATCGAGGACATTAGGGATTCTTGCTAGATAACAAGCTATGTAATAACAGTGAAAAGAGCGAGTTTATACTGATCCGTAACCCACAGCAACTTTGCAAAATGAAAATTAATTCTATTCAAGTTCAGGATGCTACTATCAAAACAAACAGCCAAGGTTAAAACCTTGGAGTCGTATTAGACAAGTCTATGATAATGGAATCACGTGTGAATTACATTAAACATCTCAAGGATAAGGAAGAGCTTAAATAAAGAAGACAGCAAAACAGCAGTTAATGCTACCTCATCTGGACTATGGAAATGCTCTTCAGTATAAATGGGAAATATTTGAGAAAATTACATGTAGCCCAGAACTCGGCAGCACGATTGATAGAAAGCCTTGGAGTCATGCTGAGGAAACACGATTGAATCACTCACATCTGGAAGGAACTTAACTGGCTTCCAATTATTTCCAGATTGAATTCAAACTTCTCAATATGACTTGGAAAGCACTCAACAATGAGACGCCATCTTATATGTCAAATCTGTTCAGAAAACAGCCCAGAAAACAATAAATCTCAGAATCAATAATTTGCTCCTCCAGCCTCAGCCCAGTAAAAAAAATATGGGGCTCGCGCTTTCTCAGTCATTGCACCTCACCTTTGGAATAAATTACTGGAACCATGCAAAGATGGATTAAGAGGAAATTAAGAACCCATCTCTCCAGAACTGCCTTTGGAAATATAATTATTTATTTATTATAATGAAATGGACCAAAATTATTAATTAGATTATAATTTAAATTTGCCCGAAAGTCAATTTTGGGGTGGTTAACTGTAATTAGTGCCAAAATGATGTTCTCTATATGGAGGGATGCTACGTACCTGGTTAAATTATTGCTCATTTAGGTAAAAAAAAAAACTTCAGATGACTTGATAAAAATCTAGAAGCATTCAAGAGTTCAAACTGCGATTTTGATCTTCTATTTTTACCAAAGAAAACCCAAATAGCAAAATGTAGTGGTTTTATAAAAGGCAGTGTACTTTTTTCTTCAGGTTTACCCTATTGTAAAGTGTGTGTATACGTGTGTAAATTTTTGGTTTTCTTTTTTGTGGATCAGTTTTTCACAGACCTGTCCATGCTGATGCCTGCAGTGAAGATGCTGCGTCTGCTGTCACCGCGCCACCTGCCGTTATATTTCTATTCCTTCAATCACCATTCGCGCTACACAATGCCTGAATGGTATGGCAGTTTCCACCAGGTGGAGCTGAACTACCTCTTCGGATCTCCTTTTACGGGTTATGATGTCGACAGCGACACCCAACTGGTGTATGATGAGGAAGACCGGGTGGTTGCAGTTCGTATCATGAAACTTTGGGCTAATTTTGCAAAGACGAGGTGAGTGTATTACACATTGTGTATCGTCACCTCACAGCCCAGCAACCTAATTATGTGCGTGTTTTGCTCGTTTACTCATCTAAAGTAAATTAATCAATCTCTCTTATAGTCTGTTGGCTGGCTTATGGTATTAAAGGTCTAACAATGAAATTACAGAATAATTGGATGTTCATGTGCTGAGTTTACACAATTTTTGTTCTGGCAAGCAGACAATTCAGAAAAATAGCCGAAACCAAAAAAATATGAATCCATTTCTCTTGTTTTTTTAGGAGAAGATTTCTTAAGTCTATACTCACCTACATAGTTTAACCAATCATTTTGTTTAACGAGGTAAACTAGCAAAGAATGCCAATAATTAG
Source organism: Alitta virens (assembly GCA_932294295.1). Classification (NCBI taxonomy): domain Eukaryota; kingdom Metazoa; phylum Annelida; class Polychaeta; order Phyllodocida; family Nereididae; genus Alitta; species Alitta virens. Next base: position 66,884,108 of record OW028575.1, on the reverse strand, counting down.
GTCGCTGGGCTGTTAGGTGACAGCACACAGTGTACACGTAAGCAACCCGTGCATGCCTGTCTCCAAACAATTGATGATGTCACCATAGGTCAGCTGATGTGGTCCGTCAGTGAAATTTGCCGTTGGTGACATCTCGCACCAAAATCACGCTGATTGACATGCCTTATCTTCCATTATCCGTAAAGGCACTTAGTTCGATTCCAAGCCTAGACATTCTTCATGAGCCAGCCGGATATCTTCTAACATGTCTTGTTGGCTCAAGATTGGCTTAATGATGACTGTCTGTTGATAGCCAACATTGTAATGATGTTGATCTGACATACTATCTGGGTTTGCAAGAGACATTTATTGACAAAATCAGAATCAGAATCAGAATCTCTTTATTGCCCTTTCTGTATACAAATTATTAACATTTTGTATAAACAAAGAAAAAAAAAAAAGAAGTAATGGATGAATATTTGAAAGGACTGGGGACCACTTTAGGACAAGACTTTGTCGTTATCAAGTGGCCCCCATGGATGGAAGAGGAATGCCTGCATGCACAGACCTCTCAGACAGTGTGAGGGATGCTACTGCATGCTTCCATTAAATTTCACACAAAAAAAAGAATAAAAAAAAAAGAAGTGTTTGTACCAGGTGTCTATGCTTTGTCAAGTGAAAGATCCCACAGTTTGGGTAAATGTTCAACATAGTGCACCAAGTATTTAAGAGGCTTCTTCCCACCTTCAAATTGTTTCGCACATGGCAAGTGTTTAGTTGTTATCCATTTTTCTGCTTGAAAAGAAGTTACACAGTAATGCTGCTCAATACCTTAAAAGGTCATCTATAGAATTTAGACACAAGCAAGGTTGTTCCACCTTTCCCTCTACTACCTTTTGGTCTCCTACATTTCATGCCAGTGAAATGATATTGTTATAAGATGAAAATAATGTACTCTGTATGTAGATTGGTATGGACTTAAAAATTTCATTGAATCAAATTCCCAATACAATTATGTAATTATATAATAATGAATATAACGTTTATTAATATTCCAACAGAACACCAACACTAGACTCAGAAAGCCATGTCATCCCATGGAAGCAATTTCTTCCAAATACCATTGACTGCTATGTCATATCCGCTAATGACACCAGGATGACACAACACCTGCGCGCGCAGCACATCGACTTCTGGGCCAACCTGATTCCAACTCTAACCGAAGAACTGTCGTGTTCCTCTGAGGGAGAACTGCAGTCTCGCCAGACCATGTGGGTCTTCGTGGGCATCTCAATCGCGCTTTGTGTTCTACTTCTCATCTGCCTTTTTGTGATCGTGAGGAAGCAGAAAGCTACGAGTCAAGCCCGATTGGCTCATGTCTGATCTCGTTTTATTTCTTTCACAAAAAATTCCATCGATTGATGTGCAAGAGTGCATAAAGCTCCTCACGGTGTGAATAATACAATAACAATGTCTGAAGCATATCTTGTCTTTGGAAGTGATTTGTCTATAGCATGAAGCACAGAATCAGATCTGGTTTTTGAGATAGGTACCACTTATATTGAGATGTGACACCGAAGCATTGTGATAAGGCACAGATGCATCCGATTGTATAATCCTTAGAAAACAATCTTCTTTATAACTAAATTATTGTATAGTCACTTTGTCTAACTTTATTATGGAACCAATTTACCCATGGTCGTAGTGTTTGTACCTTTACAGTGAATATTATATACCAGTCCTTGAGGTTTATATTCTAACTTATTGTGATGTACTGTTTGCTTATTTGTTTGTTACAACTACCTTGCAGTAAGGCTATTTATTTAATCTCTGTTTAATTATCAGGATTATGTACATTGTAAAAGTAGATATGTGTCAGAACTTCTACATTCGGTAAATTTCCTTGTGTCTTATGTGTCCAATATATATTCCAACATTAGTTTCGTATCTCACCGAAGTTTGTATATTCATAAACCATTTTTATGTATGCAATAAAGTTAGATATATTAAACACGTCAGCACCAAAGAGTGTTTTATACTTTATTTTTCACAATTTACAGTTTATAACATGGCAAAGGATTTGGAATCAATGCTGAGACAAATAGTGAAAATAACTTTAGATGTACAGCATCAAGCATTTTGAGCACATTAATCCACGTTAATAATGCTAAAGGCAAAGTCAATCAATACAATAAGGCAATATTTTAGACAACACATGCTTTGGGAGGCTTTTTCTTGCTGTATTTCTCCTTCTGCAAAGTTAAACAGCTGAAAAAGAGTCCTACGAATCCAAGCACAAAGATCACAGTTGGCCACAAGATGGCGTGCAAAACCACGTGACGATTGGCATACCAGAACGACACCTGGGGTTTAATGTTTTTACGACGATAATAACAACGAGTTTTGCTTTTTGCTTGGAGGATTCTACCAGAAGCTACCACTGATAACTGGCCATCATCTTCAATAGAATTTTCTGAAATGATGTCCTCGTTAAAATAGTTTTCGGATTGGTTTTTCTGCTGCCGTATGTCGAAGAAGCCACATCCACACTGAAAAAGAGAACAATACGATTCAATAAGTCACTTCAAAGAAAATCAATCCAATCACATACAAATATGACCTGATGTAGAGAAATATGGATTTTATCGGTCTACGGCTAAAATCCTACCTGACGAGAAACAGAAGGCGAACATTTGCCTTTTAACAATAAAACCCCATATTTCTCTCAAATCAGCCATATTTGTTTCATATGCCTAATGCTCATCCAACCATATTGAACTTGAAATAAATTCTCATACATTGCCAAATGTGCCACGTGCGTTTTCCATGAGAAGTATAAATGCATGGAAAGCGCATGGTTTTTAGCTAATTATAATGAAGCAAAAACAATGCGTTTACCATGTGTTTATCCAAACGCATGGAAAATGCACGTGGCACAATTGGCCATGTATGACAGGCCTTTGTTCAGCTTGTACCACTAAGTTTTATTGAAATTATCAGCAACAATAAACCCTGTAATCTAACCCACCGAGTGTCCTAATACAATCTACCAATCAATTAATAAAATCCTTAATAATTTAGTTAGGACCACAAGAATGTTGCAGCCCAAGCTTTATTCATGGATGCAGCAATATATGAAAATATATATAGCTCAGTGGTAGCGCACTTCCAACTACTGGATCCCGGATTCCCAGTCAATTCCTGGTAGAGCCTAAGTTGGATGGCTGTTTCATCCATCATCTCATTGCCATGGTCTCTGCCTATCCTAATTAGCCCACCAGGTGCAGAAATACAGGACTTAAAGCCCTTGACCACCAGCACCACTACTAGTTGTTTGTACTAGGATAAATTTACAACCATCAAACGAGAAAAAGCAAAATTACTTAATTGGGGAAAATTTTTAAGAATTAAGCAAATGGGAAGAGACACACTCATAGTTCAGGTTGCTGAATTTATAACCAAATTATCCCAGAATGATGGTTACAAATTTAATCGAACAAAAATTGGCTGCTTTGAGGATAATAGTGGTTTTCACGGAAGGTTCTCTATATTTCCACTAGGTGGCTATGACAGAATACTGCAATTCTATTGGCTGAAAAAGTTCCGGCCCTTGGCTGTGATTGGCTGAAGCAAAGTGCATCCAAGCAGTAGTATTTTTAGTGCATTTTAATGTATATTTGACACTTTATCATTCAGTCGATTTTTGTTATTTTTTTGAGAAAGTTATATTTATTGAACAAGTCAGTGATTATCTTATACGTCTGAAAAGCAAAATGAGTAATAAGAGGAGAGGGAAGACTTATGTCCTGTTGAATTCAGGTCTGCTCAGTGGAAAGACTCTATTCTGAGCTTAAACATTTAAAACCATGTCTAATTTACTTTTTTTCATTAACAAATATTTGAGAAGCAGGGAAACTCCATTATTTCAAAGGTTGGTGCAATTCTGCAGGATTGCCTTGAGCTCAACAATCAAGCGCAGTGACACAGAAGAGCCCTAGGGAACTCCCTCCTGCAGTCGATATGATGACAGGCATGCTCTATTAGGGCAGACATGATGTTCCATGGAAAGATCTGCAAATCACACATCATTAGTTGCAAGCAGTTTGCTGTGAAGCCTGCAGGGCTTTGATCAACCCTAATGGGTGACCCAAATGTCACAATTCCTAACCTGAGCCCCAATCAACTGCTTCTAACAAACCACATTTACCACCAACGCACAAGAACATGCCTTCTACCACACAACCTGTATTTAGAGATGCTACTTGGCAATGGCTATGCATGATACATTGCAGGTATGATCAGAGTTAGAAAGAAAATCATTCGTGCAACAACAAACAAGAGAGTGAAGGATATAGACTCTTCTAAATCTTTCATATTCTGCTCTTGGAGAGCCACACTTGAAAACCTCAATATTTTAATTCACAATAATACACACAAACTTGGATTCGATGGATATTTGTTTTGAAACTTCATTTATCTAATGTGGATTACCAAAAATTTTCGAAGAAAAATACAAGGTGGTTCTCCATCTGTTAGATCTGTCGGTAACAATAGTAACATCATAGAGCTTTCATATTTAGAATAAACAATTTATATATAACATACAACATTGCAAAACTAAATTTAATCTGATAAAAAATAAACAATAAAAATAATAGAAATAAACAACTAATAATTATGTACTCAGGCTAAACGACAAAATCGATGACTTTGTGTGATACATTTATGTACACAAATAGATATGTTCTTATTTTGCTGGAGGTTAAGTTCTTCAAAACCATGAATAATACCATGTATGAGACGCCTGTCATCTAAAGAACAAAGGATATGATGAGGGATTAAAACTGCAAAAGCAGATAACATTCTTGATCTTGGTCGATGGAGACACTATAAATATAACATTGACTAAATATTGAATAACAACTGATATGCCTCTCCTCCAACAGTGTTAAAATGAACTAGGCTACATCAAAGTTTTTTTTTCTAAGCATATCTAATCCCACAAATATCTGACATTTCCAGAATTATAACAGAATACCAAGAATAATCTTTCCAGAAATAAGAAAGGAATATACGACACCGAAAGTTATATGGGATGTGGTTTTAAAATTACATCATGTCAATCAATGAATGCAATATGTTGCCGCCTTCTGACTGTCACAGTAGAACGTTGTCTTTAAGAGCACGTTGGATTAACTACGTAGGTGTGGGATATAAGATGACTGCTCTGGTATAAGTGATTCAGCGCATGTTAAATAATTCCTTGCACTTTGATTTTGTTATTGCAGTTAAAACCTCTTGGATGAATATATCTAAATAACAGAGGAAAGCCAAACTCCAACAGTGAATCTTGCGTTTTTGTGCCTGATCCCATCAAGATGGACAACTACCAGGTTGTCTTGGCACTTGCATAGATGTAATCAAGGCTACTCTGCCAATGAATGAGGTTATTTGGAGCCTATATAGGATGGTTCAATAGTACATAGTTCACCTCAATTACATTCGAGCAGCCTTTTGGTTTTTTTTATATATTTTTTAATTGCTTTGTGTTCATAACTATTCTTAGCCCTAATACACCCAAAGCATGGTCCAAACATGGTATTAGAAATATACGAATTGTCTCGAAGTAGAAAATTATTCAAGTGTGTTGAAAATCAAAACTCTACTGCTATAGTGCAATTGGAAGTACTACACTCACAGACGACCCTGTGAGACAATAGATGCTGGAAATAATGTTATGTTCAATCAAATGACTGCACTGACTCCAAGCAACCTACAGTTAGTGTCATAAAATATGGTAGACTCTAGACTGCTGTAGTGACCTATTCCTGACTGTAGCTATAACTGGCTTAAAGCAAGCCGCTTTTGCCCACTGCTAGCTTATAGTTGGCTTACACCATCCACTAGATATCTACTGAAAAAATACGAACATTTATAAACGTAATATAATTTATCAAATATATCATAAATAATGTATGTGCAATGCACATTCATTTTTTCAACAAGAAATGACAAATATTCGTAACTCTCAACCTATGCACTAGATGGTGTTGCGTGTACTTTTAGATCCGGCTCTGAGTAGCCAGCTGTAGCCAGAAATTACCGTTTAGTGGCAGGTAGCATCATATAACAGAAGTTGCCTAGCTTTAATTTGACAGGCTGTTATTAATGAAACTAAAACTTCACCTCAAAGCTAGCAGTTAACTAGTGGATGGGGAGGGAAAGTGTTGTCAGAATTGAAAGATTTTCTTTGAGGGTTTAGACAGAAAGATAGCAGATCATATATTTAACAGCGAGGCAAACTTCCGGCTTATCAGTCAATATTGTAACAGAGCACATGACATTGTAATGGCGGCAAGACTTATGCATAACACTCATCATTAATATAATAGTGCTACTGAACCATACAAAGCTGTAACTAGAGTAATTGACCGCTACAGCTATCAACGAAGTCTCATGTCTCACTCAAGCAACTAGAATTGTTTTGATGCACAGTGAATAAATGGTTGTCCTTTAGCAAAACTTTCAGGAGTGTGGTCATTGAAATATGTACTTTAGTGGGAGAGCTTGATTGGCCATGACTAGAATGTGCATTTTTTCTCGTACTAGGTCGGATTTATTAGGCAAGTTGTCAGGGAGACACCGAAAGACCAAGCAAGGTCGCTAAATGACCCCAAAATAAGTATAACAATGAATAAGAATAATAAACACATAGATGGTAAAAGGTAACAATGAAATTATAAATGCTGTGAGATATTTAAAATATATTAAAAATGTGCATTTATCATTGCACCTGTCTGTCGACTGTCTACAAAATCTCACTGAAAGCAACTCCCATGAGATCCCGCACATCTAACCCAGGTGCTTTTGGCCTATGTTCCTCGATTCAAACTTGCTAAATTATGGTCAAGGAAGGCAAATCACACTTGGGTATTATAGGCAATCTAGAGCGATACATTTAAATGTGCGTAGCTATATCGTAAATGTAGTCACTTGGGCTTCCAGGGACCCTGAAGATTGCACAGTGCCCTGTTGGCAACTAGGCTTCGAAATTTACATCCTAATTAGTGCTACCACCCTTGCCATGAGGTGGCCCTTAGGACTTTCAAGGTTAAGTCAAAGCTTTACTACACGATTCATCAGTCCCACACTGGTCTTATTGGAATCCCTGGTCCTGCCAAAAGATTGATTAGACTGATGCACGCCATCCACTCAAGGTGTTACACCCGTTAAAGTTTGTTACAGATTGTAAAGTGTTTTTTTTTAGAAATTTTGAGAATTTTAATATGTAGAGTAGCACATCGGCTACCCAGCTTCTATATTTAAATGCCAACATTCATGAAACATATGGACCATTGCTCATTGTGTATACATGAGGTGATCAGCAAAAATTGGCACCTCAGATTATATCTATCATCATACAGTTAGTTTAATTAAAAACGGCCTGTCAAATTGAACCTAGACAAAGCTGGACAACTTGTGCTGTAAGATGCTACCTGCCACTAAACATAACTGAATGGCTATAGCTGGCTACTCAAAGCTGGATCTAAAAGTACATGCAGCACCATTTGGTGCATAAACTGCGAGTTAAGCATATTTTTCATTGTTTGTTGAAAAGATGCATGTCTGTTGTACATACATGTTTATGATATATTATATAAATTACTTACATTTACCAAGGTTTATATTTTGTCAGTGGTAGCAGGTGTAAACTGGCTATAAGGTAGGAGATAGCTTGAGCCAGTTATAGCTACAGCCAGGAATAGGTTGCTACAGCTGTTTAGAGTCGACCGTATTTTATGAAACTAACTTTAATTACCAAGGTATATTGTGTGCGAAAATTAAAAACACAGTTTTCAATGAAATCTAGTTTGTAGTTAGAACAGAATTCTCAGAAATAGAATAGAATATTCATACTAGGTCATGATATAGACATAATGAGGGCGCACTACATCATTATGAGAATTTGAGTCTAGCCCAAGAGCAAGTACAGATATAGATAATTATCGTCTAATAATTGATCTACTGGGTACAGTGAATTTCGAAGTGCTCTTCAATTAGTTTCACCTTGGAAACACACTTTTGCTGTTAAGAAAAGTACTAAAACAATTACCAAATAATTACGATGTAGTTGGAAAGGCTGAAAAGCTTTTTTGCATTATAACATGCAGTAAATCTAATGCCCACTCAGAAACTTTATTAAACATCTGCGCACTGCATGAACTTAAGTTCTGTTTGAGACTAGAACAACATTTATTACCTGTCTATTTCACTGACTCCATGGTTAAGAAATTCTATGATTCACATAGAGATTCAACACGGCATTCTAATAATTATCAATTACCCCATATTAAGCATGCATGCATGAAAAATAGCCTGAGATACAGAATTCCCGAGACTTTGAATGATACACCATCAGAGAAGATAATGGTAAGTAAAGAAATATTTACATCAGAAAGCCTAAATGACATGATTTACAGGGATGGCTTTTCTCATCAGCATCCTCTTCCTCATTCTTGTTGTCTTCATAAGAATTAAGTTGACAATCGATGTTTGCATTATTAAGTTTCCGTACAATGTCATTTTTATTTCCTCCTTTCCTTGAGTAATGCCTGCGTTTTCTATTTTACATATTAACTGGGTGCTCCCTGCCCGATGTCAGCTCGATGTCGGCCCGATGTCAGCCCGACGTCGTCCACATAGGGCCGACATCAAAGTGATGTCAAATGCTATCCGGGATTAATATATTAGCCCCAATTTCATTTATCCTCGTGTGATTAGTTGTATTAATTTGTTCTGGGTTCTGAATACATTGTGTGTGGAGAACACAATGTAGAATTTATAATGACACATTTTTGACAATATATATACACACAGACATTTATCGCAAATACTGAGGTACAAAAACCACTGACATGTTAATGCTGAAATATTTCCTAATATTACAGCAGTTTACAAAGTCCTGGAAACATATCTCCAGAACTCAAATTGGCTGAGTGACTGCCTTATAAGCCAAGGGCAGTCATGCATTCACACGATGTCCTCTGGAGTTTAGTTTCCAAATCCATTAAAAACTGCACAATTACTCACAGATTGTTGATGCAAGCATGCAAACATAAAGTATTTGCCAGGAATAACAGAAATACACACGACAGGTTGGTTTACACAAGTTTAAGTTGCTACACACATTTCGCAAAGTATTGGTAAATTCCAGTCAATGGCCCAAATACTTCAAAGATTGAAAATTAAGTCGCTTTGAAATAATCTTGACAAATTTATTGGCCTCATTCGGGAGGTGGCTTTTCGTGAATGCTCTTGCCTGTTTAAATTTTCAAAGTGTTTTAATTACATGGAGGACATTTCATCTCGTTTGCCGCATCTGACAATCAAATGTATTTCATTATTTAATTTCTGAATATTTCATGAACAATGTTTTGATTACCATCAAAATTTGAGGAGAAAGCGTTGTTGACAAGGAATAATTTCAGATAATGCAGAAAAGGGTCTAGTTGAATTATAGATAAGCTTTTAGGCTTACAACATGTTGACAGAAATGATACAGCCAATTTAATAGGAATTAAATCTCATAGCTTGGTAGCTAAACTACAGAGGACGCGAATGTATGACTCCCTTTGTTTGGCGGGTCTGCCTTAGTCCGACAAACTGCCTCACAACGAGAGGCGCGCTTGTAAATGACAGCAATGATTCGGTCTAGGAATGCTAAACCAATGGGTTCCGGATTAACATAATGTCCTCTGGAATTTAGTTTCCAAGTCACTACAATTGGCTGTAAAATGGACGCATTAGAGGTATGAAAGGTCTTTTGAACCTGAGTAACATAAAATTATCAGACAATAGTAAAACCGTTTTTTGTGCATTGTGAGTCTAAGATGTGCAAGGCATCGCAATTGTGGACTTCAGTGCTATTGATACAGAGGCAATTAAATAATAATAACTTTGTTTTAACAAAAACACCAAGGCTAGCAAATGATTCAGTTGGTTTGCTTTATTATGAAGTCACTAGTTACTGGACAAGCCAACTGCATGTATATTATAAATAGGGATGGGGTCTAGCTCAGTGGTAGCATACTGGGCTTCCAACCGCTGGGTCCCGGGTTCGATTCCCGGTCAACCTAAGTTGGATGGCTGTTTCATCCATCATCTCATTGCCATGGTCCCTGCCTGTCCTTATTAGCCCAACAGGTAACAGAAATACAGGACGTAAAGCTCTAATCCGCTCACCACCCTTGTACATCATATAATAAATAATAAGACGCGTTAAGCGTTCTAAACTGTAACAGCAAGAAGACGGCATACCATTGGACAGACAATCTACCCAGAATTACGGTTGTGGTAACCCTGTTAATGGAATGTAGCATGAGGTCAGTGCCATCAGGTTGACAAGCGAAAGCATTCAAGCGAACATGTTGTACTAATGGAAACTGGTGTCAGTTGATGACATGTATAAGATACGGAGCCCAACATACTATGCGGAGAAACTTGGTTCTACAAATATATAATTATAGTTACACTACTCACAAAAAATTAGGGATATTTCGTTATTAAAATTCACTACTTTTAAGATATAATTTGCACATTGCACTTGAAATACATTAAGCAGAATATTTTTTTGCCAAAAAGTATAGAACTTTTTCTGAGTAATGTAATTATCTTACTTTTGGTATGGGCATCTCTTATACCAAAAGGTTGTCATACCCGGAGTGTTTCCAAACCTTGAAGGCAATATAGGCAAGATGATGAAATTTGGCTTTGACATAACAAATGAATATGTTGACAACCTACCCTCAAATCAGGCTATTGTCATTTCGCAGATGCCACAATATGAATACATTATATCGTGAAAGAGGACTTGTAATGACTTCGTCGTTGTCAGTGATTGAATTTTCGCAGGAAATGTAGCATAGTATCCCACTTATTATGCTGAGCATTGATTCAACTCTGATCTCATTTCATATCAACCAAGTTCTGAACTCTGCCAAGCAACAAAAGTTACTTTATATAACATTGTGCAAGTGGAATGAGTTTCTGAAACACCAGATGAGTGCAACCACTGCCCTCAGGGCTTGAAAGAAATAACAACCTCAAAAGTGACAAATGTAAAGATACTCCTAACGATATCATTATTTCGGGAAAAGTCAGAGCACAAACGAGCTAGAGTAGCAATCCACACCACATCAAAAGCTATCAAACTACTTTGCTATCTTCTTCTGTACGCCTTATCACACAAGGCTCGTCAGTTAGAGCTATGTAAACTCCATACAATTTGGGGAAAGATTTGGTTGTTTAAAAAACCACCGTCAAATTTGATTTTACAAAAATCCATTGGGGACACTTTGGTTTTTCAAATAACCAACAGGAGTTTTTAGATTTTTACAGTTTGTAAATCAGGATTATCCCCCACATTGATGTAATCTTGTTTATCTTTGTGTCGTGTTTTAACAGACAAAAAAGGCAGCTAATGTCAGATAAGCCAGATATGTCAGTTGTGAATGGTTATTTGTTTTTTTTAGGTTTATGTGAAACACCAGAAATTATAGATTTCTAAAATACCAAAATTAGTATTTCTAATATATATATATATATTTTGTTTTTTAAATAAATCAAAACTGGTATGGTATAGGGCACAAGCCAAAAAACCCAATGTTTGGTTTTTTTTAGCATGGTTTTGTTTATTTAGTGCACATCTGGCTAAACCATTTTTGACACCCCTTACTGCCAGGTGCTGCACTCAGTCATCCAAACCTGTCCACTGGAATCGAGAACTATATCATGAATCATATTAAGAGCAAATCATGGTCCAATTGCAATTAGAAATCCAAAGTATGGTATTCACAAATGTTGTGCACCCGCCTGTTCATGGCGGTTTGTGTTTACTGCCATTTCACTGACTACATATTTATTATTATTATTAATTTATTCAAATATACTTAAAAACAGGATAACAACATTCAGACAAAGCTGCTTTTCAAGTTGGTCCTGTTACAAAAAACATAAAACAATGATCATAAAAATATATAAATATGTACATAGGAGACGTATACAAATAAAAGCAAGTTATAAAATCATAAAGCACCATTTAGGATCAATTTTTTAAGTTTGAATTTTAACATATTTACTTTCACATTTTAAATCTGCAGGCAAAACATTCCATAATCTACCAGCTGTGGACACAAGGTTTTAGATTGCGACATATTTTCAAATGGTATAAATACATTTATACTGTCAAAAGGCCTTGTATTCCGTAAAGCAATTTCACATTTTATTGTAATATTACAAAGGTATTGAGGAGCAAGGATGCACTTTGCTTCAGCCCATCACAATCACATACACCGAGCTTTGCCAAATTTTACTCACATCAATGTTTTCATGTAAGATGAACAGCTTGGTGTAGAGCACTTTAGTTAGAATAAGAAAAAGAAGAATACATTTGTATTTATTCTCGGGGAAAAAATACCAATAAAAAGCCAGCATTAAGGCTAGCCACCGAGTGTACAGATTAAGCAAAATTAAAAACAAGTTTAAAACTAAAATACGTAAAAACTGTTGTCTAAATGACTATGCATGAACAATGATATAATAAACCTGAAAGCTAATCTCTCAGATGACGTCATGTGAATGTAGAACTCTCATTGGCTGAGGGGTTGCTTTAACCAGTGAGAGTCCTACATTCACATGACGTCATCAGGAATTTAACTACTTCCAAGGCCAAGACTTTGGTTTCTATGAATTTAGCCGTAAGGCAATTGGATTGAAACAAAATTAATCTGTGTGTAGTGATTAGTGAAATTGCAGTATTTAAATATTAACAGATAGCATCTTGGTATGGAGGAAAGGCTAATTAAGCCACAAAAAGGATAGCTGGAGATAGGAACAGAAAGGTCTGGATAGTTTTGGCTTCATGTGGACCTATAGTGAATTTTCACAGAAGGTTTGCTAATTTCAACCAGGTGGCTACGACGGAATGCTGCAATTATATTGGCTGAAAAGTTCCCGCCCTTGGTTGTGATTGGCTGAAGCGAAGTGCATCCTAGCAGCAGTATATTTAGTGCATTTTAATGTATATTTGACATCTTATCATTCAATTGATTTTCGCATTTTCCCTGAGAAAATTGATTTATGGAATCAGTTAGTTTTGATTTACTATGTCTGAAAAGCAAAACGAGTAATGCAAAGACATGAAAGACTTATGTCCTGCTGAATTCAGGGCTTCTCAGTGACAAAGCTCTATTACCAACGCCCTATGTCAGTCACTTTCAAACAACTCAAACAAATGTTGTTTAGAGCAGTACTCTGCCAACCAAAGTATGACCAAACATAGAACTGGCTTTATGATGTGATGGCGTACCTTTGGGAACAGATGGCAACAGTTTCTCTGCAATGATGTTCTTATGAAAAGGCTGTGGGAGGGGCTATATTGGATGAAATATTAGTGTTTTGCAGTTTTTGTAACCTCCAAAGAATTATGCTATGTCCCTAATGGGAAGCCAACAAAGGAGAACGGCATGTTTTTATACTTTATGTCTAGAGGAAAAGATGATGCCCCGGCGCAGACATTTGCCAGATATTACCTCTCAGTGCGCAACTTCCAGTCCAAGAGATTTGTGACAATGCCTATTAAGCCCTAACGCAATGATGACAACCACATGGGCCAGCTTTTATGTCCTGTGCATCCATTTATAGGCATAACCAGCCTGTTATATATCATACATATATGAATTGCTTTTCATGGTACATTGGTGGATCATTGAATGGTGAGTGGCCAATGATTGGTAAATTTATCAATTATGCAAAGTTTTAAGGCTAGCAATTTGCATCGCGTATACAGAATAATGGCAAACTTGTGATAGATAGATAGATGGATATATAGATGGAGAAAATATTAGATAGATAGATATGTATAGATAGATAGATGGATGTAAAGATAGATAGAGATATAAATAGATAGATAGATAGATAGATAGATAGACAAAGTAGGTATATATTGGCCTGCCATCTAACACGCCAACCATCCAACATACACTCCAGCCATCCAACATACACCCAGCCATCCAACATACACTCCAGCCATCCAACATACACTCCAGCCATCCAACATACACTGTAGCAGTCAAACATACACCCCAGCCATCCAACATACACTCCAGCCATCCAACATACACTCCAGTCATCCAACATACACTGTAGCAGTCAAACATACACCCCAGCCATCCAACATACACTCCAGCCATCCAACATACACTCCAGCCATCCAACATACACTGTAGCAGTCAAACATACACTCCAGCCATCCAACATACACTGTAGCAGTCAAACATACACTTCTAGCCATCCAACATACACCCATAATGGATGACAATGAAGCATTCTGATTGGCTCACAGTAGCAGTGTGGAGAATATCATTAAATGATATTTCAACATTGAGCATCACCGTCTTGCATACTCCATCTATTCAAGATGGCCTTTAGGATATAACCAACAAAATGTTTACCTCCCCCCCCCCCCCCCCAACTCGGGATATAAGTAAGAATTATAACCCTCATTATATATAACCAACAAAACGTTTAGCAAATAACGTGTCTAGGTAAGTCACTGTTATAGTCTGTGCACACATTATTATGGAGTATTGAAGAGATTCAGATGGTAGCTATGCTGTGTGCACATAGAATACCATGAAACCTCGGACGCACATAGTGTCACGAGATATCAAGTATATCTAAACTGCACTGATTATTATACTACCTACACAATATTGCTGAGTCATTACTGGATAGTTTTGGCTTTTTCCAAGCGTCTGGTCTATCTGTGTGCTGAAACAGGCAGGCAAAGTAGCTAAATATAGGTTAGTAAAATGCATGGTCCCCATTAACTCCTTGTTTAAGATTGTACTTTGCCCTGTTCGTGGAACGGACAGAGCTATTGTGGTCGAGCACTTCCTAAGTACTGCTCCGGACGAAGTCTGCCTCTAGCATGCTAGGAAGTTTGCGACGAACTCTCGTGAATTACGAGTGTGCCAAGTTCTTGGCAGTTTGCCAATGTCATCTGAAAATAGGTCTATTTTTGTATTAGCATAATTTTCTTTTCCCTTGAGGTGTGACAAACTATTAGGAAAATCTACGACCTCAATACGAACACCTTTGACGTACCTACGAACTTCTACGAATTTCTACGAACTCTTACCAAGTGCCGACGAATTCCTACGATCTTCTACGAATTCCTACAATGTACCTACGACGTCCTATGAAGTCCTACGACCTCATACAAAGTTCGTAGAAGGCACGATGATTTTTAAACATGTCCAAAATGGTAAGATCTCTGACGAACTCTGGCGATTAGCTGCGCCCTTTTACGATCTCTGAGGAACTTTTTGACAAATGTAGTTCGTAGGAGTTCGGCATGCAGTTCGGCAAGGTGGGAATGGGGTTTTATGTTGCTGTTCACCACTAAATACAAGACCACCTAATTACACAGTGATCACAGAGGTTTAATTACATGCTCGGAGGGTAATTTATTTCTGAGAAAACAATCAGTGATATGAAATGACTATTAATTGCTCACTAATTATCAGTAACCTACAAAACCTAAGTTAACAATTTTTAGCAACAACTGTAAAATAGGTAGATGTAGGTCATGCCAAAAACAATTTTAGATGTATTACGTGTCCATTATATTTTCAGTGCATACAATTATTTACCAAATTACCTGAGTTGGAGTAAATTAAATGCTTATTCAGGATGACAAACACGTGACTAAAAATGTGGTAAACACATCATGCATGTGTTGTGGCAGGCTGTTTACACCATCATTGATTTTGTGGCGGGACTAGTCTTGATTGAATCGATGGAAATGTCAAGACCAAAAGGTGCTCAATAATGAAACCAGGTAATTAACTGAGTTTCCAGATTCCATGTAGCTTGGATTTGTGGTGCAGGGATGAATCACAGGGGTGGTTAGATGTCCCCAGTTGTAAGACTAATTCCTGAGTTGACAATATTTCCACTTTATAGGATAGCAGTATCTAGTCCCAAAATATTTTGGGGTGTAGTCATTGTGTAGTCACTGTTGTGTTCACTGTGTAGTCACTGTTGTGTAGTCACTTTTATGTTGTCACTGTTGTGTAGTCACTGTTGTGTAGTCACTTTTGTTTAGTCACTGTTGTGTAGTCACTGTGTAGTCACTATGCAGTCACTGTGTAGTCACTATGCAGTCACTGTGTAGTCACTGTGTAGTCATTGTGTGGTCACTGTGTGGTCACTGTGTAGTCACTGTACAAACATACAAAATATCCAAACGATTTACTTATCAAATATAAAATACTTGTCAGCTGTAACAGGTTTTTAAATTCTTATGCAGTTTGTCCAGATATTAAATTCATAGTCCGTTTTGTAACTCTCAATGGACTTCCAGTCTTCTTTGAAAAATCGTCCCTCCTTGTCTTTTTCATTGCAATGAAATAAAAAAACTTCAGTGATGCAAACCACGTAGTCAAATTAAAGATTAGCATTCATCTTCATGTTTATTTCTGATTATGTATTCACCATAAGTCTGTTGCAAAAATCAAGAATATTGATGAGACATCTTCGTCCACATTTAGGCATCTAAATCTAATTTGAAAAAGCTGCTTGAAATGACACTATATGGAATACTAAGACTTCTACCATATTTCAGGCCAGTTTGAGCTGCCACACAAAGAAAAAGCTGTTTTGAATTATGTTCCATTGTAACCAAGATGAAAAGAAATATGCTAATTGAGAAAGTATGAAATGTGAGAATATTATTATCATGGTGTTAAATTTAAACTAATCTGAAATTAATTATACAGCCTGTATATTTTTCTTTACAGCAGATAATGAGACAACATTAATATTCTATTTTCTTGTGCAGTTAAATGTTTTACAGCCAATTTCATAGGACTTCGAAGCTGTACCCAGATAGCATTCCAAATCGGGCCAGCATCGTTTCTGCATCATTTTGACGTCGCCGACATCACACGTAGGTCGATATGATTTGGAAAGCTATCTGGGAACTTCAGAGGACATCGTGTGGATCCAGGGCTTTCATTAGTTCAGGCAGTCTCTCAACGAATGGGAGTCTTTTGATTCACATGACGTTCCCTAGTGATTAGTTTACGAGTCTATAAAATTGGCTGTAAAAAAAAAACAACATTTTAATGAAATTTATGATTGCCCAAGAAAATGTAATAATAACCCTGGTATCATGATAATCACAGACAGTTGTCCCTTAGAGGCAAAAACCCAATTAGATATGGCTTAAATCTGCAATTTCACAATCAAAAAAGTGTTAAATTAAAAGACCGGATTTCTTTATGGGCCTAATATGTATTCTACCTCTATAAAAGTGAATTTCGTTGACTTGGAAACAAAACTCCAGAGGACGTCATGTAGTTGCAGGATCGACTCTCATTGGCTGAGGGCTTTACCAATGGCAGACCTGGATTCACATGACGTCATCTGGAGTTTAGTTCCAAGTCTATGGAATCTGCTGTAATGGAATATAGCATTTTTTGGCATATCATTTACACAACAGAGCTTCAGAACATTACTATATCCTGACCCTCTGGAAAATCCAGAGAGAGAGAGAAATCCAGAGAGAGAGAGAATGCTGATCTTGCAGTGAAACGGGACCAGCAGCTTCCAACAGGTTGCCTTGATTACCTTAGGGAGACATGAACCAGTTGGAGTGTGAAGTGCACAAGCTCTCCTAATGGTGGCCATTGGAGGTAGCCCCACAAACATTGGACACCACATAACGGGATGCATACATGATCAGCATCACACGTGTTGCTTGATTACCCTTGGGGGACACAAAACAGTTGATGCGTTCACAGGTATCTGTTCCTGTAATCATTGTGGTGGTTTTCAAGCTGCAAGCACTGCCACTGGGCATCATGTCACATTATGCCCTGTTGTGTTATTTGTGGCACTAGCAGGAAATTGACAACTTATAAAACCTAAAAACCTGATTATGTAGACAGATATGTATATAATATTCATAATGACTATATTTTATATTCGATTTTACCTGTCCGTACAATTAATTATTTGCAGAAGAGCATTGTTTTGTTATGAATTATTGCTTTATATATTTTAATATCTTTTTATCTTAGTGACATGTACAGGGCCAGGCAGCCCTAACCACAGCAACATAGAATGTCACTACTAAACATATCAGTAATATGATAGGTTTACCCAGCAGATATAGTGACATCAGTAGTAACTAGACTTGTAGAAGATTATGCAGGGACACTGGTAAATATGACCTTGAAGTTGTTCTTCTTTTCTGACAAATAACATCGTGCAGTTCAGCATGATGAAGTACAGAAGCTTTGACCTGCTTGTACACGAACACGAAAATAAAAGGCCAATTAATTTTAGTGTAGCTCTTGTCAAAGTGCATTTGAAAAAAAAGAAAGAAAGAAACATGACTGCTAAAGCACGTGACTGCCAAAGCACGTAACTACCAAAGCACGTGACTGCCAAAGCACGTGACTGCCAAAGCACATGACTGTCAAAGCACATACAAGGGCACATGGAAATGAACGATAATTCTCAATATATAATGTGCAATGTGTGCCAATGCAGCCTGATGTCTCCCATGCCTTATTCTCGTCATTCATTCATTATCTTCTGGTAATTCAAGGCCACAAAAACCTCTTATGTGCGAACCTATGTCTGTTATCACAATGAAAATGTTTTATTTTAGCCTTTCCAGATACGATTACTGCATAATACCAATCATAAATTCAGTGAGAAAACTACATCTGCTCCTACCTATATGATTATTTTATATAGAAAAGTTGAAGGTACAGGAATTGGTGATTCCTGCCCCCGCACGCAATTTTAAAATTGGCACGAAGGCGCATTATCTCACCGGCACAAAGGCGTATTATCTCAAGGCATCTCATAAAAACTTCAAAATTCCTTACGTGGCATTTGTGTTGCATACTCCATCATCTTCTATCGCATTCTCCTTGCTTCCTTGCTTCCTTGCTTCCTTGCTTCAGCAGTGCGAAATATAACTCAATATGGAGTTCAAAACTTTGCTTACAAGAGATAGCAGGAACTTAATCCCTGTTCGTTCCATAAGATCAGAGGCAAGCTGAGCCTTCTTTTAGTCCAGGGCATCATATTGAAAACCCCATCACATCCATCATGGCATCAGCATCCCATGTAGGATTAATGAATAAAATAACACCACAAGGTTATGCATTGACTTTGTAAAAATCCAGTCTGGGGAGTGCAAGTTAAGAGAGATAACAAAAAATTACAAGAACCGCTGCATGGCAGGACTTTCTTGCGCTGAGCATTTGTCTTTTTTGGTTGTTTGCTCATTAGTCATTACTACCAAAAATCATTCATGAATGGAAGTACTTTCATGGCAATTTTCTTTCATATAATTCTGCTCCAGGCACTTCATAATTAAGGAGGAATATGGATGTACTGCATGCAATGCATGTAACGAAACTAACCTTCACTTACGAATTGCTCATTATTATACAATTTTCAAAGAGACTCAGTTTGTCCATGCAATATGAAGTTTTCACTCTCATGTAGGATTTTCTGTTTATTTGGATTTTCGACCTGTTACTGTATGCAGGAATTCTGAAGTCCAGTTACTCTGACAGCATGCAATCTAGTCATAGTTAGGCCAACCAATAATCAATGGTCAATGGTAACCATGAACCACAGTGCTGTCACCATGCATTCCAATGTTTGAGGCAATGTGGCTGTTATCTGCGATATTCTTCTGATGTAAGATGTTATCAATTTAGTTTTTTTCTTTCTTCCAAGAAGTATAAAATCTCATAAGTCTTATACAAAAATATAGATAACTCCCGGTGCTAAAAGCCAAACCACTAGAGCAGCAGCAGATGACATTTAAAAAAAACCAACCAGCTGGTGACGGATGGATGAGGCTGTGGGGGTGGCAGGGTCACATATAGATAGCTACCATGGGACACTGATCCAGTGCTTTGGGACATCAAGATTTTCTTTCTCTGTTCCTCCTAAATCATGTATGGTCCAACCTTGGATGCACTAGAGAAGGACTGACATTTCTAAACTTCAAAGGTTCACACTGCGTCCTAATGACCAATTGATGATGCTGTAATACGACCCAAGTTTTACAACTCCCCCTCACTGATTCCACTGGGAAACAAAGGGAAAGGATTAAAATCTGTATTCATATATGCATATCTTCACATTATTTCCAAGTATAAAGTCCAACATATCTGCCCCTCAGAAACGTTGAAAACTAGCTGAGGCTTATCAGATAGACTTACGTAACAGGCTTTGTACTTCTGGCTGAGCTATGGCTGCTAAAACTAGCCACTTCTGACTACTCCTGGCTAATAGTCAGCTTACAGCTAACCCCATCACGTGGTGCCATCTGTAGGTCGACTAGCGATGCTTCTGAACAGTGTTTTGAAATACGCCCAAATGTGAAAAATGACATAGCACTAACCAAAATATAGAGATTGGCATGGAATTTTATGTTACAAAACCAAGATATAAAAACAACAAACTAAGTGCAACGGTAATTTTAGAGAATAAATATGGACCTCATGGAAGCTTTAAAGGCAAACTAAGTACTTCTCATGTGATAATTTATTTCCAGAAGAAAGCACAAAATCTCTACTATTTGTCTGTATACAGTAAATGTTGGTGTTTTAAAAGAAAGTAGCAAAAATAGCAACATAATGGGATTTTGCGTATTTACTAAATCCTAGCGCCATGAGCATAATTTGTCTTTTTGATTGAAAATATTATCATAATGAGAGACAGGGAAATTTCTCAGGTATATGTGAAATTATAAATTTTGAAAATTAGATGAAAAATGACGAAGTTACGGAAGAAAATGTAACATTAAACATAACAAAATGGGCCCATCTTATGCATAACCCTCAAAACAGCTAGCGTACTAAATATCCTTTATTTACAATGTTAAATTCTCTAAAGATTTATGGCCCTGGAACCTTTGGTTAAATAGGTAGTACAATTGTTACTATAAATGGGGATATGACTATAATGTCTAGGGAAGGATCTCCATGAATGATATTTAACTTCAAACTTGACCATGTTTTTGGTGAAAACAATGCTAAAAGATAGGACTTGATGAAAGAGCCAAAATATTTTATACGTGGTTACCATGACAACCAATTTTACATGAGCCATAATATTTAAGCAACATATAATTCCACTTATCAAATATTTCCATATTTCCTCGATTTACGTGGACTTGGAAATATGAGTGAATCAGAAGATATATGATAGGCTAAATCGTGGCATCCATCGTGACATCCATCGCCTGAGTATTAGGGCTGGACATCGGATGCTGCTATACGATACGCTATTCCAAACGACACTGTTATATGATATTCGATATCTTATACAATTATAAAAATACTAAAGATGAGGAATTGCCTTCTACTTGCCTATGAATATAAAAAAAATATCAACTGCAGATTACTGAGGGTGAATAAATTAGTATACAGTGTATCAGTGTAGCTTCTTTTAATCATTGATTTAGAAACTTTATACTTTCTGTCAGTATCTATAGATATAGTTTAAAATAATATCACATCGTTAGATTTGATTTAAACTCTTATGAAATGCATGTTAACTAATCAAGGGTATTGACAACTGCCAATGTTAATTGCAATTAAGATGGGTTAACTTGACACCTTTGATATTGATCTAATATATCAGTCACAACCTCCTCAATTGCTATTTGCCTACCATAAAGGGTCAAAAGACTGCAATTGCAATTCTATATATGAGGATAACGTGCTTGGCAGCAGCGCAACTATATATTGGAAAATCGTATATTAAAATATTGAATTAGTATCGTATACTAAATATCGTAAAATCCCATAATACCGGTTAATCGATCCAACCATTCTAAGTAACTGCCTGAACCAGTGGATTTGCCATAAAGCTTCTTGATACTTCCGCTAGGTGGCTACTGGTAGATCCTATTGGTTGAACAGCATCCCACTATGATTCTGATTGGTTTAAGCAACCCTACAAACATTTTTATATTTGTATGATATTATGTCAATAATGAAATTGCAGTATTTAAATATTAACAGATAGCATCTTGGTATGGAGGAAAAGCTAAGCCACAAAAAGGATAGCTGGAGATAGGAACAGAAATCTAGATAGTTATGGCTTCATGTGGACCTATAGTGAATTTTCACGGAAGGTTTGCTATATTTTAACCAGGTGGCTACGACGGAATGCTGCAATTATATTGGCTGAAAAAGTTCCCGCCCTTGATTGTGATTGGCTGAAGCAAAGTGCATCCTAGCAGCAGTATATTTAGCACATTTTAATGTATATTTAGCATCTATCATTCAATTGATTTCTGCCTTTTCGAGAAAATTATATTTATGGAATCAGTTAGTTATGATCTACTGTCTGAAAATCAAAACGAGTAATACAAAGACATGAAAGACTTATGTCCTCCTGTATTCAGGGCTTCTCAGTGAAAATCTCTATTACCAACGCCTTATGTCAGTCACTTTCAAACAACTCAAACAAATGTTGTTTAGAGCAGTACTCTGCCAACCAAAGTATGACCAAACAGAACTGGCTTTATGATGTGATGGCGTACCTTTGGGAACAGATGGCAACAGTTTCTCTGCAATGATGTTCTTATAAAAAGGCTGTGGGAGGGGCTATATTGGATGAAATATTAGTGTTTTGCAGTTTTTGTAACCTCCAAAGAATTATGCTATGTCCCTAATGGGAAGCCAACAAAGGAGAACGGCATGTTTTTATACTTTGTGTCTGGAGGAAAAGATGATGCCCCGGCGCAGACATTTGCCAGAAATTGCCTCTCAGTGGCAACTTCCAGTCCAAGAGATTTGTGACAATGCCTATGAAGCCCTAACGCAACGATGACAACCACATGGGCAGCTTTTATGTCCTGTGCATCCATTTATAGGCATAACCAGCCTGTTATATATCATACATATATGAATTGCTTTTCATAGTACATTGGTGGATCATTGAATGGACAGTGGCCAATGATTGGTAAATTTATCAATTATGCAAAGTTTTAAGGCTAGCAACTTGCATCGCGTATACAGAATAATGGCAAACTTGTGATAGATAGATAGATAGATGTATAGATGTATAGATAGATAGATGTATAGATAGATAGATAGATAGATAGCAGGATAGACAAAGTAGGTATATATTGGCCTGCCATCTAACGCGCCAACCAACATACACTCAGGCCATCCAACATACACTCCAGCCATCCAACATACACTCCGACCATCCAACATACACTCCGGCCATCCAACATACACCCATGATGGATGACAATGAAGCATTCTGATTGGCTCACAGAAGCAGTGTGGAGAATATTATCAAATGATATTTCAACATTGAGCATCACCGTCTTGCATACTCCATCTATTCAAGATGGCCTTTAGGATATAACCAACAAAATGTTTACCTCCCCCCCCCCCCAACTCGGGATATAAGTAAGAATTATAACCCTCATTATATATAACCAACAAAACGTTTAGCAAATAACGTGTCTAGGTAAGTCACTGTTATAGTCTGTGCACACATTATTATGGAGTATTGAAGAGATTCAGATGGTAGCTATGCCGTGTGCACATAGAATACCATGAAACCTCGGACGCACATAGTGTCATGAGATATCAAGTATATCTAAACTGCACTGATTATTATACTACCTACACAATATTGCTGAGTCATTACTGGATAGTTTGGCCTTTACCAAGAGTCTGGTCTATCTGTGTGCTGAAACAGGCAGGCAAAGTAGCTAAATATAGGTTAGTAAAATGCATGGTCCCCATTAACTCCTTGTTTAAGATTGTACTTTGCCCTGTTCGTGGAACGGACAGAGCTATTGTGGTCGAGCACTTCCTAAGTACTGCTCCAGATGAAGTCTGCCTCTAGCATGCTAGGAAGTTTGCGACGAACTCTCGTGAATTACAAGTGTGCCAGGTTCTTGGCAGTTCGCCATAATTTTCTAAATTCTACGATCTTTTCCCTTGAGGTGCGACAAACTATTACGACCTCAACTCGAACTCCTACGATGTACCTACAAACTTCCACGAATTTCTACGAACTCTTATAAAGTGCCTACGAATTCCTTCGATCTTCTACGAACTGCTACGACCTTATACAAGTTCGTAGAAGGCTACGATGATTTTTAAACAAGTACAAAAATTGTAAGATCTCTGACGAACTCTGGCGATTAGCTATGCCCTTCTACGATCTCTGAGGAACTTTTTGACAAATGTAGTTCGTAGGAGTTTGGCATGCAATTCGGCAAGGTGGGAATAGGGTTTTATGTTGCTGTTCACCACTCTCTAAAATACAAGACTACTTAATTACACAGTGATCACAGAGGATTAATTACATTCTCGGAGGGTAATTTATTTCTGTGAAAACAATCAGTGATATGAAATGACTATTTGTTGCTCACTAATCATCAGTAACCTACAAAACCTAAGTTAACAATTTTTTTAGCAACAAATGTAAAATAGGTAGATGTAGGTCATGCCAAAAACAATTTTAGATGTAATATGTGTCCATTATATTTTCAGTGCATACAATTATTTACCAAATTACCTGAGTTGGAGTAAATTAAATGCTTATTCAGGATGACAAACACGTGACTAAAAATGTGGTAAACACATCATGCATGTGTTGTGGCAGGCTGTTTACACCCAGATCATTGATTTTGTGGTGGGACTAGTCTTGATTGAATCGATGGAAATGTCAAGACCAAAAGGTGCTCAATAATGAAACCAGGTAATTAACTGAGTTTCCAGATTCCATGTAGCTTGGATTTGTGCTTGCAGGGATTGATCACAGGGGTGGTTAGATCCCCAGTTGTAAGACTAATTCCTGAGTTGACAATATTTCCACTTTATAGAATAGCAGTATCTAGTCCCAAAATATTTTGGGGTTTTCTATGGAATTGATGCAAAACATGGTAGTCACTGTGCAGTCACTGTGCGGTCACTGTGTGGTCACTGTGTAGTCACTGTGTGGTCACTGTGTAGTCACTGTGTAATAACTGTGTAGTCACTGTAGTCATTGTGTAGTCACTGTGTGATCACTGTGTGGTCACTGTGTAGTCACTGTGTAGTCACTATGTAGTCACTGTGTAGTAACTGTACAAACATACAAAATATCCAAATGATTTACTCATCAAATATAAGATACTTGTCAGCTGTAACAGGTTAACAAATTCTTAAGCAGTTTGTCCAGATATTAAATTCATAGTTTGTTCTGTAACTCTCAATGGACTTTCAGTCTTCTTTGAAAAATCGTCCTTTCTTGTCTTTTTCATTGCAATGTTTCTGATTATGTATTCACCATAAGTCTGTTGCAAAAATAAAGAATATTGATGAGACATCTTCGTCCACATTCAGGCATCTAAATCTAATTTGTAAAAGCTGCTTGGAATTACACTATATGGAATACTAAGACTTTCTACCATATTTCAGGCCAGTTTGAGCTGCCACACAAAGAAAAAGCTGTTTTGAATTTGGGATGCTATCTGGGAACTTCAGAGGACATCATGTGGATCCAGGACTCTCATTGGTTAAGGCAGTCTCTCAGCAAATGGGAGTCTTTTGATTCAAATGACGTTCCCTGGTGATTAGTTTCCGAGTCTATGAAATTGGCTGTAAAAACAAACATATTTTAATGAAATTATGATTGCCCAAGAAAATGTAATAATAACCGTGGTATCAGGATAATCACAGACAGTTATCTCTTAGAGGCAAAAACCAAATTAGATATGGCTTAAATCTGCAATTTCACAATAAAAAGTGTTAAAAAAAATGACAAGATTTCTACCTCTATAAAAGTGAATTTCATTGACTTAGAAACAAAACTCCAGAGGACGTCATGTGGTAGCAGGATCGACTCTCATTGGCTGAGGGCTTTACCAATGGCAGACCTGGATTCACATGACGTCATCTGGAGTTTAGTTCCAAGTCTATGGAATCTGTTGTAATGGAATATAGCATTTTTTGGCATATCATTTACACAACAGAGCTTCAGAAAATTACTATATCCTGACCCTCTGGAAAATCCAGAGAGAGAGAGAATGCTGATGAAATGGGACCAGCAGCTTCCAACAGGTTGCCTTGATTACCTTAGGGAGACATGAACCAGTTGGAGTGTGAAGTGCACAAGCTCTCCCAATGGTGGCCATTGGAGGTAGCCCCACAAACATTGGACACCACATAACGGGATGCATACATGATCAGCATCACACGTGTTGCTTGATTACCCTTGGGGGACACAAAACAGTTGATGCGTTCACAGGTATCTGTTCCTGTAATCATTGTGGTTGTTTTCAAGCTGCAAGCACTGCCACTGGACATCATGTCTCATTATGCCCTGTTGTGTTATTTGTGTTTTCAAGCTGCAAGCACTGCCACTGGGCATCATGTCACATAATGCCCTGTTGTGTTATTTGTGGCACCAGCAGGAAATTTACAACTTATAAAACTTAAAAACCTGATTATGTAGACAGATATGTATATAATATTCATAATGACTATACTTTATATTCGATTTTAATCAATGATATTTTCATCTATTTCATCCGATTTTACCTGTCCGTACAATTAATTATTTGCAGAAGAGCATTGTTTTGTTATGAATTATTGCTTTATATATTTTAATATCTTTTTATCTTAGTGACATGTACAGGGCCAGGCAGCCCTAACCACAGCAACATAGAACGTCACTACTAAACATATCAGTAATATGATAGGTTTACCCAGCAGATATAGTGACATCAGTAGTAACTAGACTTGTAGAAGATTGTGCAGGGACACTTGTAAATATGACCTTGAAGTTGTTCTTCTTTTCTGACAAATAACATCGTGCAGTTCAGCATGATGAAGTACAGAAGCTTTGACCTGCTTGTACACGAACACGAAAATAAAAGGCCAATTAATTTTAGTGTAACTCTTGTCAAAGTGCATTTGAAAAAAAAAGAAAGAAAGAAACATGCCTGCCAAAGCACGTGACTGCCAAAGCACGTAACTGCCAAGGCACGTGACTGCCAAAGCACGTGACTGCCAAAGCACATGACTGCCAAAGCACATACAAGGGCACATGGAAATGAACGATAATTCTCAATATATAATGTGCAATGTGTGCCAATGCAGCCTGATGTCTCTCATGCCTTATTCTCATCATTCATTCATTATCTTCTGGTAATTCAAGGCCACAAAAACCTCTTATGTGCGAACCTATGTCTGTTATCACAATGAAAATGTTTTATTTTAGCCTTCCAGATACGATTACTGCATAATACCAATCATAAATTCAGTGAGAAAACTACATCTGCTCCTACCTATATGATTATTTTATATAGAAAAGTTGAAGGTACAGGAATTGGTGATTCCTGCCCCCGCACGCAATTTTAAAATTGGCACGAAGGTGCATTATCTCACCGGCACAAAGGCGTATTATCTCAAGGCATCTCATAAAAACTTCAAAATTCCTTACGTGGCATTTGTGTTGCATACTCCATCATCTTCTATCGCATTCTCCTTGCTTCAGCAGCTTCAGCAGCTTCAGCTCTGCCAAATATAACTCAATATGGAGTTCAAAACTTTGCTTACAAGAGATAGCAGGAACTTAATCCCTGTTCGTTCCATAAGATCAGAGGCAAGCTGAGCCTTCTTTTAGTCCAGGGCATCATATTGAAAACCCCATCACATCCATCATGGCATCAGCATCCCATGTAGGATTAATGAATGAAATAACACCACAAGGTTATGCATTGACTTTGTAAAAATCCAGTCTGGGGAGTGCAAGTTAAGAGAGATAACAAAAAATTACAAGAACCGCTGCATGGCAGGACTTTCTTGCGCTGAGCATTTGTCTTTTTTGGTTGTTTGCTCATTAGTCATTACTACCAAAAATCATTCATGAATGGAAGTACTTTCATGGCAATTTTCTTTCATATAATTCTGCTCCAGGCACTTCATAATTAAGGAGGAATATGGATGTACTGCATGCAATGCATGTAACGAAACTAACCTTCACTTACGAATTGCTCATTATTATACAATTTTCAAAGAGACTCAGTTTGTCCATGCAATATGAAGTTTTCACTCTCATGTAGGATTTTCTGTTTATTTGGATTTTCGACCTGTTACTGTATGCAGGAATTCTGAAGTCCAGTTACTCTGACAGCATGCAATCTAGTCATAGTTAGGCCAACCAATAATCAATGGCCAATGGTAACCATGAACAACGATGAACCACAGTGCTGTCACCAATGTTGAGTCAATGGTGTAATCTCAAATATTCTTCTGATGTTAGATGTTAGCAATTTAGTTTTTTTCTTCCAAGAAGTATAAAATCTCATAAGTCTCATACAAAAATATAGATTATTCCCGGTGCTAAAAGCCAAACCCATAGAGCAGCAGCAGATGACATTTAAAAAAAACCAACCAGCTGGTGACGGATGGATGAGGCTGTGGGGGTTGCAGGATCACATATAGATAGCCTACCATGGGACACTGATCCAGTGCTTTGGGACATCAAGACTTTCTTTCTCTGTTCCTCCTAAATCATGTATGGTTCAACCTTGGATGAACCAGAGAAGGATTGGACACTTCCATACTTCAAAGGTTCACACTGCGCTTCACTGCCTTCCAAATGACCAATTAATGATGCTGTAATACGACCCACGTTTTACAACTCTCCTTCACTGATTCCACTGGGAAACAAAGGGAAAGGATTGAAATCTGTATTCATATAGATTGAAATGCATAAGTTCACATTATTTCCTAGTATAACTCTAGTTCATCCAAAGTCCAACATATCTGCCCCTCAGAAACGTTGGAATTGAAAACTAGCTGAGGCTTATCAGATAGACTTACGTAACAGGCTTTGTACTTCTGGCTGAGCTATGGCTGCTAAAACTAGCCACTTCTGACTACTCCTGGCTAATAGTCAGCTTACAGCTAACCCCATCACGTGGTGCCCTCTGTAGGTTGACTCGTGATGCCTCTGAGCAGTATTTTGAAATACGCCCACATGTGAAAAAAGCCATAGTACTTACCAAGATATAAAGATTGGCATGGAATTATATATTACAAAACCAAGATATAAAAATAACAAACTAAGTGCAACAGTAATTTTAGAGAATAAATATGGACCTCATGGAAGCTTTTTAAGGCAAAGTAAGTACTTCTCAAGTGATTTAATTTCCAGATGTTTTAAGGATAAAATCAAAAAAAGGTAGTAGCAGCTCCAAAATAGAGCAGGTATAAGGTCTGAACCACTGATTTTGCCTTGGTTATAGCAGTGTATAGCTTACAGTATATTTCAAAGACTAACCCTAACCATTGAGCCCCTGATTTTAAGATTTTTATAAAAATAATGGTTGACCAGTCAACAGGCAACTCTTAACAATTAATTGTTAACTGTTAGGTGGTCAATTTACAGTTAACTGTCACAGTTAAATGGCTGAAAGCCCCATTAAGCAAATCCATTGATAATTTGCAGAACTAATGTACTTGGTATGATATTTCTGATAAAATTTTAAATCCCTAGTCCTAATGGTTGCCACGGAAACGGGGTTTGTAATATTTGCCCTCTTGAGCTGCAATAAATCCAAAAAATATTGATAAAAATTGAGCAGTTTGTGGCTTTTTTTATTAATACCTAATAAGATGCTAGGCGTGATTCCTAAATATAAAACAAAATACAAGAAGAAAGCACAAAATCTCTACTATTTGTCAGTATACAGTAAATGTTGGTGTCTTTAACAAAAGTAGCAAAAATAGCAAGATAATAGGATTTTGCGTATTTACTAAATCCTAGCGCCATGAGCATAATTTGTCTTTTTGATTGAAAATATTATCATAATGAGAGACAGGGAAATTTCTCAGGTATATGTGAAATTATAAATTTTGAAAATTAGATGAAAGACAAAGTTACGGAAGAAAATGTAACATTAAACATAACAAAATGGGCCCATCTTATGCATAACGCTTAAAACAGCTAGCGTACTAAATATCCTTTATTTACAATGTTAAATTCTCTAAAGATTTATGGCCCTGGAACCTTTGTTTAAATAGGTAGTACAATTGTTACTTTAAATGGGGATATGACTATAATGTCTAGGGAAGGATCTCCATGAATGATATTTAACTTCAAACTTGACCATGTTTTTGGTGAAAACAATGCTAAAAGATAGGACTTGATGAAAGAGCCAAAATATTTTATACGTGGTTACCATGACAACCAATTTTACATGAGCCATAATTTTTAAGCAACAGTCTTTTGTACCATAAAACTACATATAATTCCATGGTTTACCACTTATCAAATATTACCATATTTCCTCGATTTACGTGGACTTGGAAATATGAGTGATTCAGAAGATATATGATAGGCTAAATCGTGACATCCATCGTGACATCCATCGCCTGAGTATTAGGGCTGGAGATCGGATGCTGCTATACGATACGATATTCTAAACTACCCTTTTATATGATATTCGATATCTTATACAATTATAAAAATACTAAAGATGAGGAATTGCCTTCTACTTGCCTATGAATGTAAAAAAAATATCAACTGCAGATTACTGAGGGGGAATCAATTTGGTAGTATACAGTGCATCAGTGTAGCTTCTTTGAATCATTGATTTAGAAAATGTATACTTTCTGTCAGTATCTATAGATATAGTTGAAAAAATATCACATTGTTAGATCGTATTTAAACTCCTCTTATGAAATTTAAACTCATTTTATGAAATACATATGAAATAATCATCAACCCTAAACAATGCCATCTTTTATCACAGGAGCTGTATTCTATTAATGAAAACAATACCTGGGAGAGCAAATTGTGAATTGCAATTAAGATGGGTTAACTTGACACCTATGATATTGATCTAATATATCAGTCACAACCTCCTATATTGCTATTTGCCTACCATAAAGGGTCAAAAGACTGCAATTGCAATTCTATATATGAGGATAACGTGCTTGGCAGCGGGGCAATTATATATTGGAAAATCGTATATTAAAATATTGAATTAGTATCGTATATTAAATATCGTAAAATCCCATAATACCGGTTAATCGATCCAGCCATTCTGAGTAACTGCCTGAACCATTGGATTTGCCATTAAGCTTCTTGATACTTCCGCTAGGTGGCTACTGACAGAATTCTGCAATCCTACATAGCCAATTGTGCCACGTGCGTTTTCCATGCGTTTGGATAAACGCATGGAAAACGCATGGTTTTTACCTCATTATAATAAGCTAAAAACCATGCGTTTTCCATGTTTTTATCCTTCTCATGGAAAACGCATGTGGCACATTTGGCCATGTATTGATTGAACAGCTTCCCGCTATGATTCTGATTGGTTTAAGCAACCCTACAAACATTTTTATATTTGTATTATATTATGACAATATTAGAAATTCCTCGGCCCAATATTATTTGAGAATATTATATAAGGTTAAAATGTGGACAGTTATAATCTGATTTTGACCTTATTCGTAATATTTTCAACTGTTTGTTTCTTTTAACAGCCTCCTGCTGTGATTCTGATTGGTTTAAGCAAGGGGACCCCAAGCAGCAGTATTTCTAATGCATTTTAATGTATATTTGATGCCATAATGTTTTAATGAATTTAGCTGCTCTTAGTAAGTAAGTTGTGTTTATTGAATCAAATGCCAACACTAATCTTGCACTAAAAAGCAAATTGAGTAATAACAGAAGAAGGCAGAATTATGCAGTGTCACAGTTTGAGGTGTTCTGTGGAAATAATCCTAATTTGGAGTCCTTAATTCGCCTGGCGTTCTCTGGAGTTTATTTTCCAATTAAGTCTTTGAAAACAGCTGCAAACGCTTATGAGCTATTATTGTCTTTATTAATATGAATTATCAAATTCTATGCTTTAATATCTCACTTGGCATGATAGATGCAAATGGTTATCAGACAACATCGCTACTAAACACAATAATATCAACAAATTAGCTATGATTTCACCAAAATCATCATTTCATATCACAGTAAAACAAGCTATAAAAATGATAAAAGATGGTGATCAAAGTAATAAATGTGATTTTAGGCTACGAGGAATTTTGACTGACTCAGGCTTTTTTGCTTAACAAAACAGCACTTCATCTCAGACACTTTAGGTCATGACCCGAACATTTTCAATCGGGCAAGGCAATCTCAGGCAACTTATAAATCACTTCCATTGCCAATTCCTTGTTCAGCAGTGATTGTTTACACACATCCACCGAATGGCAGCCGTGTTTATTCCATTTTTCTGGGTTCATTGATCAGAAGTTTGAAGGGATATGCTCAACGGCATGGGATAGTAGCTGGTAGTCATTTTCACATTTTTAGCGAGGACTTTCTAGAAGTCAAAATTGAATTGCACACAATTTGCATATTCATTCACCACCTTTAAAGACAAATGTGGGTATTCAGTTCTACTGCTGAGAATGCCATGAAATTTTGTACAAATTTAAAGCAAGTGTTCTTGTTAAAAATAATGAAAGAAAAATGGGGGGTCACCATAGTTTTAAAATATTTGTCTGACAAATACCAATTGCATGTTAATTCAAAATTGAAAATAATATGTTTCCAAGCATAACAATGGGTTTAAATGCATTTTTACCACAGATTTTTTTTACCACTATTATCCCAACATCTTTTAAGAAAAAAAAAAGTATAGGTCACCACCCATATAATGCAGCTGTATGACATTGAATGTTTGTCCCACTGCATCTGGCCCCCTGGTGGTAAAAACTAAATTGATGGTTATTTCTTGCATATAAATGATATTTGGGACACTTTTTACTGGTATAACACTTATTTTCATAAATAAAACATAAAAGTAGACTATATGTGCTAGTTCCCAAAATAACAGAAAACAGCAGAGGCGACTGGAGCGCCATCTGTGTTTTTGTCCATCCTTGAAAGTGAAAGATTATACTGAAATGCTGCAAGAAATCTGCAACGGCGCTTTCTTTTCGTAATTCTCACAAGAGGGCACACTTGTGTTTATGACGATCTACACAGTGTGGCGCTGATAATACCCGCATTTGTCTTTAAAGCTTGTAAACTACGAAAAGTTTTGCATGCTGCGATGTAGTCATTGCACTTGCATCATGTGTCCACTGGCGTAGTCAGGAACCTACGTGACGCACAAAGTGGCTCCAAGAAGTTCATCACTACTCACTGAGTACTACTGCATGATAACTATGATACAGAAAGGTTCTGGAACTCAGGAATCTTACCAGGAACAGTTCTTTGAAGATCTTTCAAAATGGATCTCTACATTGACGAAGGCAGTGCTGCAACTTCAGGTGCTCACTGAGACACCACATTGGCAAGTGGATCTGTATCATACATTCTGCTTCTTTGGCATTTTTATTGTCAACTTTTTCGTAATCTTCAATCAGTGCAACATTATTAAGTCATTTGGAGGAGGTCCTGCCACTGAATAACCTCTTGCCGCGAATGTAGCTTGTCTTGTCTATCCCACTATCAGATCGTTGGTGTTGTTGACTGCTGTTTGTGTAGATCGAGTGATGGGTTTCTTGTTCAGTAGATCTTGTGGATACTCAAGAGCCTCATTGTTAAGGTTTATAAACTGTAACGAGAATTTGAAATATACTCCTCTGGTGAAAAGGAAACCAATTAAGTTGTTTAAGAGCTGCTGTAAAGCTGATGTTATTTGTTGTCATTTTCCCGAATCTCTCTCATATGCAAGTTTGTGACATATGGTATTTCCACCCGTTTCACATTTTGGTGGATTTCAAATTACTTTAATATCTGGATGGAACCACGCAAGACTCTGGCTATTTTTGTATCTGGCTTAGATGTTGAGTAACGAATAGGACCAATGATGGGTCAAAAGGTGGTTGAGTTCGTACACGAGTGGACAAGTGTTAAGGAGCATCTGGCAGCCATTTGCTGACAAACAGCAAGTAACACTGGAATTCACACAGGAGCTATCACAACTGCTCTTCCTTATGCTTCTGGTGTGTTTGAGGCATTCTCTTCCTCGAAGGGCCCAGAAATAAGGCTTTGTTGCAGATTAAAGTCCCAGTGTCATCCTACTGATAAGTTCAAGGTTGATTCTCGCAGTGGGGCCCAATCCTCTTTTGGTTGTCTCCAGCACAACTTCTAATATTTTTTGCATTCTGATTCTGATTCTCTTTGCAGTGATAAGGCTAGTGCTGGTTTGTTAATTTCATCATATTCTTGTTGTTCAAAACCTTTTACAACACCTGAAGAATTCCAATCTTGTGGCGATTACTACGAATTTGCTGGACTAACATTAAAAAAAAAAGATACAAACATTGCATTTTTTGCTCTTGGTGCCACTCACCATGTAAGGTTATTTATTGCCTTGAAATATTTGGAACTTGCTGTCAATTCTACATGAGCTACAGTGAGATGGAAATTCAGACAAATAAAGTTTGCTTGTTACCACAATCTGTTTGCAGCCCCTCTGGTGGCAGTTGCTAGACTCTGGAATGCTTTACCTGCAAACATCAAATCCTGCAGAAGTTCAAATCTCTTTAGAAAGAAAATTCAGACTTTCCTTTTCAGTGAACATTTTGATTAATTTTATAACAACATCATATCAATTTAAAATGTAAAGCCTTTTCATACAGACTCTCCATTTACAATTACATAAATTTAATATTTTAAATTAATTTATCAATATCAAATATTTTTTTCTAGAATGTGTACTTTAATTTAATGCTCTATATAAATCTAATAATTAAATTCATTTCAATATGCTGCAGTAAATAAGAAGTCACTTGGAGTGTCCCATGGGAAGTCTAACTTCAAAATACTGAACAGTATGAACCGTGGGTGGCGTGCTGCAGATCTGGATCTACAGATCCAGCATTGCCAATGTGGCCTGTCATAACTCGGTGAACCTGTCAGATAATTTTCATTTTTCATTTGGCATACTGAAATACTAGTAGGCTTTCCTGCAGGTTAAAGTGACAGGTTGGTCTACAATGCAATATTCAGTGGAAATAATGTAATGCATACTAAAGATTTAATTTAATGCAGTTGAGCATATTTAGAGGGTATTGTTTGATTGCCTTGAAATTTTTACTGTGTAATTTTCTCACCAAACCTCAAATGAGAGGGTGTGCAATAAAGCATTAGAAAGATGAAAATTTCCCATGCCACCCTACTGTATTGTGCACCTCTGACAGATGTGTTTGTTTTATGATTTGTAGATTATTTTTGTGTGTGTATGTGCTGTGTTTATGTATGAATGTTGCCTGAATGTGTGTAAACTCAGAAATAAATAACTTACTTAATTATTTACTTTATCTTAAAGCCCAGTATTGAAATTGGACCATGCCAATCAACCATGTAAAGGTACCAACATGTATTGCAATACGGATCTCTGTTAACTTGACATTTCCTGTACTTTTAAGGTAATTTGAGAGAATTGTCAATTACTGTCAAGTATTTGCCTAATGAGGAAAGTTAAAATGAACATGTCAAAGTTTGACCTTTGTATCCAACTTCTGATTTCAGGTCACAGATTGCCAAGATATCAAAACCTCTCGTTAAGTCAACTTAAAATGTCACTGTCGACAAAATCTTTAAGATTTTATTAATTTGTGCATGGGTCTAATTTACATGCTGGTTGGAAATGAAAGTTGAAAATCCTGCTGTAAAAGAAATACCAGTAGTTTATTTAATTTGTTCACCAATGGAAACCACATAGGCCTATTAATTGTTCTGGCTATCTGGGAGCCGATTTTTAACCAACAAATTGGTGTCTTGTAAGTTATTAGTCAAAATGAAAACATTGTAATTGAAAAATATCACCCCCAGAGGCCCAGATAGCATTCAAAATCGTTTCAGCGTTGGCCCGACATTGGCGACGTCAAAATGATGCTGTACCGACGGTGGCAGACATAGAAACGACGCTGGCCCGATTTGGAATGCTATCTGGGCCTAATCTAAGTTTGATTTCGGCTGACCAAAAGTTTACTAACACATCAATGGAAGGAAAAAAATAACAGATCAGTAGTCATTCATTCACTGTCAAAAAGCTAAGATATTAGCAAAGAAAATTTTCAAAGCAGCCGTTATTGTTACCATCTTATAATATACAAATTAATTTGTCGTATTCAGCTATGTTGTATTCATAGTGGAAAGAGAAAGTAATGCAGACAGAGAACAGCATTATTTTTTATCAATATTTATGCCAAAGAAACATGGCGGAAATAGTATAGGAAATAGGTGAGCTATATATGGTTGACGTGTGATATGGTCAAGGGTGGAATTAGCAGTATACGGAAAAGGTATATCTTTTTTCAACAACAATAAAGAACCAAACTCAGTCTAAATATGTTATATATATTACATGCTTACACATGATCAAATTTATATTTTAATGTCAATAACAATCAATGTAAATACGCTACATACGTCAACAATTTGGTATCAGTCTTGGTGTAAGCATATCTGAAGGTCATTATCATCTATGAAATAATTCTTGGCATTCACTATGGATTGCACTTTAATGCTTCTTTGATACCCTCATGTTCAGAAATAATTTGTTGTTTGCAGCGCATAGAAAAAAATCAGGTTTTGGATGTAGTAGTTGTTTACTTTGAGCGTTAATAAAGATGTTAATAATTGA
The DNA here is from genome assembly GCA_932294295.1 of Alitta virens. Classification (NCBI taxonomy): domain Eukaryota; kingdom Metazoa; phylum Annelida; class Polychaeta; order Phyllodocida; family Nereididae; genus Alitta; species Alitta virens. The sequence goes on along the minus strand of OW028575.1, from coordinate 66,847,390 downwards.
CTGTGCTTTTTTCTGTTCCACAAGGAGAAGTAAACCCATTTGTCATCAAAAACATTGCTTGCAATCTATAATAATCATCAAACATCTACAAATCGTTTGAAAGGTGTACACTAAAAATCGTTGTCTTGTCAATTCGACAGTTTAACACTTTGGGCTAAAGTTATACTATCTATCTGCTAAAAAAAAAGGCAAGAAAAAAAAGCACCACAAAAAAAAAAGGCAAAAAAAAAAAGAAAAAGTAAAGAAGCACCCTCTTACAAATTGCTAGATGTACAGTGCTAACACAATCTTCCTTTTTGTATGGGGCAAGGAGGGTGACCGATGCATTACTAGTCTGTGTGGTTGACAAGCACATGTGTCTGGCCCCGGGTGGGAGACTGATCCATAACTCAAGAGTTCCCTCATTTTTTAGGTCCTTTATGATGGTTCATCCTGGCCAGATAGCATTCCAAATCGTCTCAGCGTTTGGCGCGACGTTGGTGACATCAAAATGATGCTGTACTGATGGTGGCATATATAGAAACGACGCTGGCCCGATTTGGAATGATCTCTAGAGTGAAAATATTTATCGAAAAGACATACACACACAACTGTGTTAAGCAGTCACCCAAGGATATATGATAAATTTGGTCGTTTAAGACAGGGGATTGAGAAGTAAAACAGTATGTATATAATGGCCATGTACAGCCGGGCAGGTTAGACTTTCTGTCCAACAAAATTGAGTGCAACCAGTACTAGATTAAAGAAATTAACTTTACCATATTTCTCATGTAATGGAAAACAATCAAAAGCAGCTAATAGTGTTTACTACTGGCGTTGGCAGGGGGCAACCAGTGCCACCTCCAAAGTTTTCAGTATTTTGATATTGTTTAAGCATTACAATAATTACTCAAGTAAATGTTTACTTCACGTTGCCCTAAAAAGAGTTACATATTGATTTAAAGGTGTACTGTCTGTCAAATTTGCACATTAAAATAATGATATAAATCAATACTACCTTCTTGTCTCATGATATTTTTCACCATTACATACCCACTTTAGCACAACAATTTAGTTTTAATTTACAACAAATAATATAAATATTAGTTTTTCATGCCATCAAAAACTCAATATGTAAACAAACCCAGTGGTGACATCACAATACTGAACAATGGTGATGATGTCATTTCCATTGTGTTTCCAATGTTTTGGTCTGGATTTTCTCTCAATGTATAATTTATTTTAAGTAATTAATGTCTTATAAAATCGTTAATTCACACAAATTTAGTGTGCCTTGATTAATAAAGGTAATTTTCAACTATTTGATAGCGTCTTAGAAAATAGCTGTTGTAATTAGCCAGCGTACTGACAGTCTTAAACAAATGTGTGTCTTTGTTGGATATCGTAAACACATTAACAAGGGAAGTACAAACAGCACAATGTCGTGTCAGAAAACTGTCCTCGACTGATCTCCCAGGTTTGTACAAATAGCAAACTGAGACTAGAAAGCTGAAACTGCTGAACAGTTTCAAGGCTTCACCTACTGTAAAAGGGACTGGAAAGCAGAGCTGTCAACCCTACTTGTATAACAACAAACTTGAGCATTGCACACAGTCTGCCTCTGGCAGCTGGTCATGTTAGCTGCTTAATTAGCATCAGACCCAGTAGCATTGGGCCATGAACAGTTTGAAAGTGACATTATGCACTCTGTGACCTTCAACAAACAACCTCTAATCAAGTGAGAGTACACAACTGTCTCACATGCAGAGAATATACAACCAGGAAATTATCTGGCAGCTCAAATCATTATGTGAATTTCAGTGTTTAAAGGACATTGAAGGTCAAATTTTGCCTAATTCTTGTAATATGAAATATTCAAGGTCGGGTCATCTTTTAAACCAAACGTTCTACAAATCATGCTATAGCTCATTGGAAAGGGCTTAAAAAAAGTTTTCAGAATATCTTGGTTGTTGAGGACCTAGGATAGAAGTTAAACAGGTATTAAAAATAAAATTGACAGCAGACTCTGAAACTACCAACAATGCTTGGCATTTGGCTAGGGTAAATATTTCTCATTGAAAATGGACATTTTCATAATTGTTTTTACTGATAATTCATTTTATGCAGTTACTAGCTGACTGGCTGTCAAAGATTGATCAGCGAGTGAAAAGGCATGACTGCAAGTTCACTCAAAGGAGTTATTGACCGTGACACTGAAGTAGATCTGCATCAATGGAAGCAGCCATTCCAACACCTCACTTGTACAGTGTGACCGGACACAGGTCAATATGTGTGTCCGCACTGCCTAAAATGACAACTACAGTTGTACCTTTATATCTGACCACGTTTATCTATTTATTCATCAAAATAGGTTACACTACTGTTATATATTAATTAAAAATATCTTGTATAATCAACCCATTAGATATGACAAGACTTAAAGTGAAGCCTAAAATACACGGATAAATAAGTATCAAAGCATTATTATTCAAAATATCGAAAGTATATTTAGATAATAATATAAATACATACAGCATTACTGATAAATATACATAGTTACATAGTCAATACATGTTTTGTCATCCTTTCAGTTATCAATATTTAACCATTGCCCACATATTTTATGACTAGTGCACAGTAACCATTTAATCTGGTAATCAAACTTGTAAATCAATTGACTGGACATTGGTCAGTGATGATTGTTTACCCATGTCAACTGAATGCCAACAAATGCTGCCTTCTGTTTTGTTACCTCAGGATATTTCAGAATTTTGCTCGAAGAAGAAGAAGAATAAGAAGAAGAAGAAGAAGAAGAAAGTCAATTTGTCAAGACATATGTTATTCTACATGTTGGTCACGTGCTCAAAATAATTTCATATTTTTTCAGCTACTATTATCACATGGATGCTGCCATATAAAACAGTTACTTTCCTATCAATTTACCATTTACTAATTAATTTCCTCAACTAGCTCAAGCACATTTATATCCTGACGGTCACATTCTTTTATTTAATGACAACGTCACTCTTTCTGATATATAGAAGCTGGGTGGCCTAATGGTTAAGGCATCCGCCAATTTCATGTGACATTGGCCAGCTCTGCTGAAGGGCCCAGATTCGATCCGTGACACGGGCACTCTTCATGAGCTACATCACAGCTGGATGTCGCTCGGATAAGATGTTGAATTTGTGTCCCTTGTACTCGGTGTCTATGCTGAGGCGTGTAAAAGACCCCTTCCACAGGGTAAATGTGTGACATGAGTGGACACCTCCCCTCTCTCTTACATCATCAATCCTCACTTTCAGCAAGAACTTGCCTTGTAGAGCTGCATTTTTCATATTTATCTGTCTACATAAGACACCAGTTGGTGATTTCTAACATTGTATACCAAAGCCTAATTACTTTGCTGCCTTTTCAGAGAAACTTCATTACTGAGAGTTCCACCAACTAAAGACCTCCATGCCACATATAGAGTATCTATTCAGTTTGACTGAAGCAAAATATTTCAAGGCACGAATGCTTGTTTGCTTAGCATCTTGGAAATAAATGGGAAAGCACCGACTGACATTAAGCATTGGTAACTGCTGTAGGTTTCCAAGAAATGCATTTCCATGTCTGATAAAGAACATCTCCAGCAAATAACATGATGTTTAGTGTCACGTGTATTTGGGATTTTGACTCCTAGAGTTTAAATTTGAACCAAATATTATTTTTTTATAAACAGAAAAAATACTAGCCTTGTTATAGTTGTATACCACTATTAGTCAAAATGACTTCAGAATCAGTTGACAACTTGACATAAATGTTAATCTTGAACCACCCATTAATATGGGTTTACAATGCAATATGTGCCTGGGCCAGCCACCTTTTGAAGAGGCAATAATCATAATAGACACCATGTTAATAGAGGCCAATGATCGTAACACCATAAGCAATAAATCTTGTGGCGAAGCAGCAGCTTGTCCTGTCGGAAAACCGGATGTTTGAGCAGGGAATATGAAATATTTATGGATGGGAAGTATGCCTGCTAAGTATGCCTTTTGTCTTGCTATCCTGGAGGAGATAAACAAAACCAGATGGGAAAGGCACAGTTGTCTGGCATTAGGATCAGTGTCCCATAGGATAAAGCCCAGCAACACAGGTATGTGGTAGTACAAACCACGCACTCCACAATGATGTATAATCTGATTTGAGTCTCTGTTGAATTGGAATGCCATTTGTGGCGAGCAGTCTGTGTTTGCTCCTGCCAGAACCAGGAAACCGTTGATTGCTTATGCCCTGTAACTGCTTCACTTTCAACTGAATAATAAAGTCTTTTTTATGTCTTACGTTTTCAAATTAGCCAGCCGTGTGTAATTTTGAATTCTTAGAAGGGTTTAGTGATATGAATTTGTACATATTTTGTCATGTGAGAAAGGTCAGTTAAATGCATAGCAACAGAAAAGTAAGGGAGTGGGGGGGGGGGGGGGGGCGAGTGAGATCATGAGAAATAGTGCCAAATAATGGTCAATGTAATTTCGATAGGAATTTTTCTTAAATTCTTAAGTCTGCACAAGTTCCATTAGTTACATAGTGTATACAACCTTTGCCTGGGACATAGCTCAAAGGCTGTGAGTTATGCATAGCTGGCTAAGTTCATGAAAGCAGGCTGACAGGATTTGTTAAGGTTGCCAAGGCAACATGTAGCTCCTAAGATCTAATAAGGAGACCGGCTAGCAGGTAAATAAGACAGAGGACAGTGGTCACTCGGTCACTCAAGCCATTCTCTTTCACGATCTGATAAATGCTACCACTGTATTGTGTTCTCATACTGTATTTCTGGACATGTCCAGTGTCTCGATCAATGCTACTGGGTCTGAAGCTTAGTCAGCATACATATGCCGTATACCTTTTCAACATCGGTGCGATGTCGACAATGTCAAAACGATGTTGTACCAACAGCAGCCGATATAAAAACAACGCTGGCCTGATTTGGAATGCTATCTGGGTATGACCAGCTACCATAAGCAGATGTAATGATAAGATGAAGATTCCACCATGTTACACATTTGCCCCATGGGTGGGGTCTTTACTTGCCTCAGCATAGACACCGAGTACTAGTCAACACCAAAATAACGTCTCATTTGCGATCGACATTCAGCCGGAATGTAGCCTGAGTGAGATCATGAGAAATAGTGCCAAATAATGGTCAATGTAATTTCGATAGGAATTTTTCTTAAATTCTTAAGTCTGCACAAGTTCCATTAGTTACATAGTGTATACAACCTTTGCCTGGGACATAGCTCAAAGGCTGTGAGTTATGCATAGCTGGCTAAGTTCATGAAAGCAGGCTGACAGGATTTGTTAAGGTTGCCAAGGCAACATGTAGCTCCTAAGATCTAATAAGGAGACCGGCTAGCAGGTAAATAAGACAGAGGACAGTGGTCACTCGGTCACTCAAGCCATTCTCTTTCACGATCTGATAAATGCTACCACTGTATTGTGTTCTCATACTGTATTTCTGGACATGTCCAGTGTCTCGATCAATGCTACTGGGTCTGAAGCTTAGTCAGCATACATATGCCGTATACCTTTTCAACATCGGTGCGATGTCGACAATGTCAAAACGATGTTGTACCAACAGCAGCCGATATAAAAACAACGCTGGCCTGATTTGGAATGCTATCTGGGTATGACCAGCTACCATAAGCAGATGTAATGGTAAGATGAAGATTCCACCATGTTACACATTTGCCCCATGGGTGGGGTCTTTACTTGCCTCAGCATAGACACCGAGTACTAGTCAACACCAAAATAACGTCTCATTTGCGATCGACATTCAGCCGGAATGTAGCTCATGAAGTGTGCCCGTGTTGAGCATCAAACCTTGAATCTTCTTTGGATGCCTTAACCAATATAGGCCATCCAATTGATGCCTCTCAAGGAGCTTTTGATGTGATGCTTGTTGATTTTTTAATTAACCTCTTGGTAGGCCATTCCAGAGTCTTTCTCAACACCCTAAGACTGCAGCCTTTGATATGGGGTTAACCTCAGCCGATCATAGTGGAGGGTGGCCGGGACATTTTCTGTTATAATGATGAATTCTATGTCAATTCTCCATTATCTGTTATTTCATGTAAGATGCCCAATAGCTGAGATTAAACCTAATTTAAAAACCTTAATCTTCCTGGCAGAGGGACATTAAGAAAAGCATGTGGCGAGCATTTGGGAGACGGTCTCTTGCAGGAATTCAAGCGCGCTGATCGGTCATCATCTTTCACTTTTAATTAGCTCCGTTTACAATTTCCTCCATCTCCTCCATTAGATGAAATGAAATAATCTGAGCTGACAGTCCAATTGAATCAACGAATTCATATTGAAAAATCTGTCAATGTTAGAAAATGGCAATTGGAATATAATTGGCATTGCTTTGTGTTTAAACTTGAGAACGAGATCAGAAAGTTCTGGGCCACTGTCCAGATGCCAAATTAGGCGACCTAAGATCAATGTGAACGGACATCGGGATTTTGTCAATTTGGCATGTCATCTTGGTACTGAATAAGTAGTGTCTTTTAGTTAAAACTGTGTTCCAGGAAGTCCATGAAAATAAAGAAACACTCGTAGATCTATGCAAGTGGTTCAAGAGTGAATGAGGAGAGGGCTACTGATGGGCAAGGATAAGCAAGGATGTGCAAGTCTGGCCACCAATGAGCAGGACGAATGACGGACGTCCGCCATTCACTCACCAGTCACTCAGGAATCACTTGTGAACAACATAGGTGGACTGCTCGCCATTCACTCGTATATCCGTCGTTCATACGTGAAACATCCTTGACACCGAGCCCACCATGGATGAGCAGGAGTGAGCAAGTGTACGTCTGTAGAACGCTTGCCGAGTGACTACCGAGCAAGTCCAGAGTAATTCCTGATTGATTCCCGTAATAATGTAAACAATTTACTCATAGAACATCCTCCAAATTTCTTAACATGTTTAAAATATTTTGCCCTCTCCACGGGTGGTTCTAGATGATTTAGAAGGACTACGCCCATGTTACGGAGTATCCGCAAAATGCTCGGCACTTGACTTATGTATAAACAAGGATAAGCAAGAGTAAACATTTTTGGTCATCCGCGCTCACTCACCATGCCCATCCGTGAAAGTGTGGACGGCCCTTTAGACTGATTTTGATCTTATTGACTGAAAGCTATAGGGTGTATGACATTTAATTTGCAGAATGTATGAGCACAACATGTTGAGTTAAGATTTTACAGATTATATATCTACATGGCCAAATGTGCCACGTGCGTTTTCCATGCGTTTGGATAACCGCATGGTTTTCACCTCAATATAATCAGGCAAAAACCATGCGTTTTTCATGCGTTTATCCTTCTCATGGAAAACGCACATGGCACATTTGGCCATGTACGAAGCTCATTCAAAATATCCTGGTTGCCATTTCTTAGGCCTGATAATATGTGAAAAACCAGACATTATGGCATTTTCACTGAGCAAAAAAATGTGTTTTGCTGAACTGATCTGTTCTCTTAAAAATCTAAAATACAAGAAGTTAATGCTGCCCTGCGAAAGATGGCTGGATATAACGTTAATGCCATGCACAATGCCAAAAGTACTACGATATGTTGTACTCACAAGAAACGTTCTTTTTTCAACGTTCTGAGAGATTTAAACTACAGGTAGACACATGAGAGAGCCACTGCAGAATTTCAAACATTTTGCAATCATATGGAACAATTTGATCCTCTTTAAGCAGACTGTCTAGAAGTTCATGAAAGGTATCTCAACATTTTATGATAGTGTCTTTGCTGTAAGGTCTTAGGATTCAGTCACTGCAAAAAACCAGTCATTATAGACAAATTGAATGAAAAACCGTCATAGGGACAGTCTTCCCGCTGAATTCTTTCATGCGATAGCCTTTTTCAGACAGACCTCATAGTTGTATTATATCAAACGAGTAAGTCAGACCTAGCTTCTTGGACAAAAACATAAATGTTGCATCGGTCCATATAAGAAATAAGTGGCTCGTGTAGAGGTCACGTAAAGTGAGCTGTTTTGTTGACAAAGTCAAGTTTTTGAATTTTTTAATAAGCAACCTTAGACAACATCTATGACGTTTGTGATAACCTCTTGTATAATATTTCAGATTGCTAAAATCAGCTGCTAAGATGGTGGGTTGAGATTGAACTTAATATCAACAGGTCCCCAGATTTCTCTTTTAATTAGGCTGGTGCCATATTTCCTCCTTCCTATTTTAGTTGTAATAATAGGGCAACGTTTAGTAATGAATAACTAATTGGTTTTTTGACATGAATTTTCGAATGACATGAATTGTGTTTTCAATATTTAGGGACAATTTGTGGTGCTCAGGATCTTGGCAGATGGTTCAGTTGCTGAAGTAGCCAATAGATCATGGTGGGGCTTTGAACCCTAAATAGCGGGCGAAAGTCTCAAGCACTAGACAATGGCCTTGGTGTTGGACTTCCACGCGCATGGTCATGGGTTCAAATCCAGCCATGGCATGAAGGAACTGAGCAGATCTTCCTTGAACCACTGCTTCACTCCACCCAGGTGCAAATGGGTATAGCCTTGGCTATAGGCAGTGATAGTAAGTGTATAGTGCTTAGCTGATGCACTGGCTACGGCTATATACTCCCCAGGGAGTTGAGGAAGACTCATGCTTGAACAGGCCTGCCAAGGGTGACATAATTTTGTAAATTCGGTTGAGACTGCTTGGAGCAGTGAAAACAGACTGATATCCAACATACCACAGTAATCTATATATGTCAGATCAATTTCTCAGCAACTTGGTTATGTTTTAATAAATTTGTGAAGAGGTGTGCGCTAACAGTGACGCTGCTATGTGACATACTTCGAAATGTGTGAAGTCATCTATCAGACAGAAGCCTACAATATGTATTTATGTAATCAAATTATCAGCGTCACCAAACACGGGAGTAATTTCGTCTGACAACCATTAATGTTTCATGGAGGGTGGGTCCGTTGAAATTCTGCCTCTTAAGTATAGGAGTAGGCAAATCTCATAAAAAAAACTAAGCAACAGTCGTAAGACCATGATTATAATATAATCAGGTTCAGAAATTAATTCTGCATGATATAATTTTGAATCAAATTTTGCCAGATCATCAAAGCATTAATCATAAAAACTAAATATCACATGTAAGCCCCAATGCTAACATTCAACATGGTCAGCCCAAGTTGATTTGCTATCGGGCTGACCAGCTATATCCGACCTTACAGTGCAATATATGACACGATATTACCCCAATCATTTTGACTCTTGAGAGTTTGGTCCCTTCTTGTCAAAAGATGAAAACGACGCACACTGTCCTCCAAAAGTTTGGAATACTATTCTTCTATTCCACTGCCCAAGATGTACCTAATCATGTTTGTTCATTCCACAGATGAATAACAGAATTATTATTTACCTGTGCTTTTGGTAAAAATCTCCGCTGTATGTGGTGTCTACTGTCAATGACAAACAAATATGCCAGTCATGTTTAGGATGCCTTTTTTGGCCATTGAATAGTTTATCAACTATATTTGTGAAACAACTGTTCATATGCCAAAGATATGTACAACTGTTTTTGCTCGATATTCTTGGATAACCAAAGTGTATCTCATCACAAAGATGAACTATCAGGTTTATTCATTGTAATACATTTCCCATATAATGATCTTACATGACATCACTGTATTTTATGATGATGGTGAAAATAGTGACCCCTGCTCAAGGTGATGAAAAACAGTGGCCACAACCCAACTTCTTCAGGACACTTTATTCTTGTCATGTTAACAGTATATATAGATTATAATAGTATTAAACAAAATGCTGTGCTGCCCAGGGCGTTTCCAAACTTTAGGAGGGCAATGTATTATAAAAACCCTCAGAAATACATTGTGCCCTAACAGCAGTGTACACAATTTCATAAGTTTGCATATTACTGCTAGAAACAAAGTTCATTTCTTAAAGTTCTAATGAACATCATTTTCCCCTTTAGATATGGAACTGACATTACATTATAAAACTTCAAAAATCCTCCATTCCATTCTAATTAGTTTAAATGGCATTGGCAGGCAATTTCCTTCTTTTTCATTTAATTTTCCTTGTGGTGTGCGTGCTAAGGACAACAACATTCCTGTCAAGTAATATTCAGAAATGTTCCTCCCGCCTCTGAAAATAATGACATTAATTTGAGGCTCTTTTTTGGGCAAGAGTCATCTACTTTAGCCAACAGCAGCACATTAGTTGTAGATTTCTAATTTCTCGATCAACCCAGTTAGCATTCTGAATTAGGCAAGCGTCGATTCAATACTGACCAATAGACCTATTTGCCAACCTTGGACCAACCAACACCGTATCAACACTGCCGACATGGCGCCGATGTTGTCCCGATGTTGTCCCGATGTTGTCCCGATGTTGTCCCGATGTTGTCCCGATTTGGAATGCTGTGAAGTGTACTATGTAACAAATTTATGGCATCTTCAGGTTGTCGTGCATTGTATGCACAAACATGAGCAAATCTAAAAGAGTAAAGGTGGTGAACACTTCAGTGAAGTCTGTTGACCTTTTTAAGAAAAAGAAAAGAAAATAACACCATGATACATCTCAGTGAAGAAGTGTTAAAACTGAACTTACATGAATGAATGAAATTCTAATGAATGACTCATCTAAAAGACATCCAGCTGGGATGTTGCTCAGGAAAGGTTAACTACGCTGAGGCACCTGAGATGTCAAGCAGATGTCACTAAACCCTGCCCAGCTGCTGACATGTGGACAATGTCTTTGGTTCTTTGAGCACTTTCACTGGAGTTGTTTGTGCTAGAAGTGTACTGGAAAGGTGCAATATATACTTGAGCCAAACTGTAGAAGTCCCGATTACCAACAGCAGCCCTGGATGACCATACTACTGACGAAGGAACTTGGGGGTACACACTAACTGGTGATCTTGGGGTGACCAACAACTGAAAATCCAGTTAGCCAACGTCTTTGCCCACTCTGGAAGCAGCAGGCAATTGGGAAGAGCTCATGCAAAATGTAAACATTGAATTTGATAATAAGAATCGGATTTCAAGTCCGACCTTCTGCATGCCGACCTCATGACATTAGGCCTAGAAAATTCGAGGATACAAATTGTTAAAGCAAGGCTACAAGAATAAGTATTCATCATAATAATTATGGTAATATCATTGATTTAGTGACATTATGCTACACACATAATATCGTTAATAGTCATTAATAACTCGGAAAGCCAATATAGGGTTGGAATCATTCGCCTTTATTGGCAAACATAAAGAAAGAGGACACACAGAGAGTAAAACAAGAGGCTCTTGTAGACACCCCAACATATGGCCAACAGTACATACAGTGCAAAGGCATTTGAAACATGCACATAGTGTCACATACATGGTGATAACGAGCAGATAAGGCCATGGCATGTGTCAGTCAGGGTTAGTTCTGCCCGTGGTATGATACTAAATACCAATGAGCCAATGATGGGGTTCCAAATACATAGTATCAATAAAGGCGATGATAAAGGGTCTGGCCTTTATCGAAAAGTAATGGCCGTAGACCGTATGAGAACTGGTAGCAAGCGACACATCAAATATTTATAAACTTCAATTTATGATTTAAAAAATTATTATTAAGTAAAGTTTGCAATAGCAATTTATTCATAAGCAGGGTCCTGGGCAGGGTGGGTAAAAATGCAACGAGTGAAGCAGAGGATCTGCGTATTGTGCTATATAGGCATAGTAATCCACTTGGCCTACCCACCTTTGATAGGACAAGAGAGGGCTAGTGCCAGGATGAGGAAGCGGATGCCCGGTGTTGAGGAAAGAGAGAGATTCTAATATGACGACAGTCATCAATCAAATTTAAGTAAGTAAATGATATTTAATGCAATATAAGCAGCAATGCTGAATCTTGTCAGGTGTGAGTCTTTTCAATGTCCTGGTTGTAGCTAATGGGAATGATAAGATAACATAAGATAAGATAAGATTAGATGAGATGAGATACGATAAGACGAGATGAGATAAGATGATATAAGACGAAACGAGATGAGATTAGATAAGATAAAATAAAATAAGATGAGGTAAGATACGATAAGACGAGATAAGATAAGATGAGATAAGATGAGACAAGATGAGATGAGACGAGATAAGATGAGACGAGATAAGATAAGATGAGATGAGATAAGATACGATAAGATACAACTTTATTAACAGACGGAGGTGTAGAAAGAGTTTTATGACTTTATTACAAAATTATCATAAATTATTTTGCTGACAGATTATACATAATCCCCAATTACTACTTTCTATCTGAGGAATTGCAACGTATAATAAATCTTTGTACTTAGCTAATTCGTCTACTTGTTTTAGTTCAAGAGCTATATATACTTTTCTGTCTGAACAAACTCCAGTCTTTACTATGAAAAATGTTGTAGTTACACAGCTAAACGCTGACCAGACTGTGGAACCATGACACATGATGTAGTGTCAAATAGAGACAATAAAACAAAGTCAGTAATAATGCATTTGCTCATATTTGCAAAGTTCTTGGGATCGGCTGAAGCTCTAGTATTGATAGATGTGGCATCATGTACAAATATAGCAGCATTTTTGTCTTTTAATATTTAATAAGAATGAAATATGCTGTGTGGTGAATCATGAGCTAATCCTAAAACAAAGCCCTATCCCATAAATTCATAATCCTATAAACGATGAATGTGTAAACATTTGTTATTGGCCAAAAAGGGATTTATGTTCTGGTAGAAATACTGCTGTTTTAAGCATCCAATAAATCTCATGGAAAAATGTACTTGACTCGGGAGTTTTAATTATCCATATACTATGATTAATGTTTTAGATTATGCATACTCAATTAGTCATTTTTGTTGGTTTCATGCTTTTACAGCCAGTAAAAAGGGGCCAATTTAATTAAAGAGTGTGTGGGGTAGAATACAAGACAGTAATGAGCGAGTATCCCAAATGAAGAATTCATGTAGAAGTATAAGCCAGGCCTTACTGAACAAATCACACTGCGCACGCAGTACAGTACTTTGCCTGGAAGCAGGATGGAGGTGGCAACTGTTCTGAAAATGATGGAGGGATTACCCCAGCAGCCAAAAACATCCGGATTTTATAGGCACCTTTTAAAGATTCTACATAAGCCATATGTCAGATTAGACCTAGCAGCTACTGAGAACCCTCTGGCACAATGCATGGTTAATCCTGGATAACTTCCCAGACAACATATGACTCATTGCCTTGATATCGGCCCAACATTGGAGGGATGTAAACATCTGTCATGCGGTCTGGGATATAGGCCTGTATGTTTTTGTTGTTATCCTGGCCCAGGTATCATGCCAACCTGGCCCAGATAGCATTCCAAATCGGAACAACTATCGTATCAATATGGGATGCCGTCGGGTAACATATCAACATGACCGATATCGAGGCAATGTCCATCCGATCGCGCATGTTATCTGGGGTCATGTCAGTTCAATGCTGGACCAATATGGATGATGCCAAATCGGTGTCAAGTCGATGTGACATGGTCATTTTAATGATGGAAATTAATTTGGTCTTGAGTCACATGGTGTGGCAGGGGGACACGAAAAAGAAATACATATACCTATATAATAACATCTATAACTTCCCAGATAGCATTCCAAATTGGGCCAGCGTCGTTTCAATGGCGGCTGCCATCGGTACAACATCATTTCAACATCGCCGATGTTGCGCCAATGTTGGTACGATTTGGAGTGCTATCTGGGTTGCACCCCCTCTCTTGGTAGATCAAAATATGTTGGGCCTATATTATAAACTAATTAGCATAGCTTGCCCTCATGGCAAAACCGAATGAGTGTGGGCTGTATTGTGATTGCTTATTATTGTGAAAATTAGACTTGAATTTACGAAAACAAAATATAATTGTTTACATCAGGATCAATAACTTATGACTGATGGCATACAGATTGCTTAGCTGGTGAAATTCAAAACTTTGAAAAGCAATATCTTTGTCATTTGCTGAATGATTGCAATGGCTTTTTTTTTCATATGGAAATTTCACAGTGTGTCATGCAATACAACTTGGCAATACTAATAATATACAGTATGATTGCCATTAATTAATGTAAATCATCAGATGTTTCACATTGCAGTATTCAGAAACTAAAGTAAACATGCATTTCAGAACAAAGTATTGTTGATACGTGATTGAATTGTCTGATACCACATACTTTAAATAATAAATAAAACCGTTGCTGTGGCCTGTCTTAAGTTGTTATAGTAGCCTAAAAATCATTCGATTTAGCCTAGTGTTGACACCTGATATATATAAATATAAATGGCCGTTCGTCTATCAAACAGGACCGATAACTCCAAGATCTCTGAAATTGAGTCTTTGTATTCTAAGTCAGCTAACATATCAACATCTACGCGATGTCGGCGATGTCAAAATTATGTTACCGACGGCGGCCGATATAGAAACGACGCTGGTCCTATTTGGAATGCAATCTGGGATGTTCTACACAAAGGTTCTGGGTAATGGTACTAACACTACAGTTAGTTTCATTAAAAACGGCCCATCAAATTGAACCTAGCCAAAGCTGTCATAGCTGGCTACTCAAAATCGGATCTAAAAATACATATTTATAATATATTACATTAATTTCTTACATTGGCGAATGTTAACACTTTTCTGGTGATAAATCTAAACCGACTATTAGCTATAGAAGTGGACAGAAGCAGCTGGCTTTAGCGTGTTTAGATCACAGTCAGGTTCAGGTTGCTACAGCCGTCTAGAGTTGACCGTATTTTATGAAACTAACTGTAGGATGTCCATTTTAGGATGACTCTTTAAATCTTAAATGTTGAATCCGCGAACGTTTTCAAATTTGAAGCAAGAAGAGTATGAATCACTGTAACCGTATGGTTGTCACATGACTAGAAAGTAGTCATATATGGTTTCCAATTAACAAAAAGTAATCGTACTGACCCTGATAGCATTCCAACGCGGCCCAGCATCGTTTCCACGTTGGCCTCAGTCGTTACAACATCGTATCAACAAATGATCAACATCGCCGACATCGTGCCATTGTTGAAACGTTTTGGAATGCTATCTGGGGACAAACGGACAGTACCATACCACTAGCCAGTTTCACGACTCTCTGTTTAGAGTGATATATATATATATAATTAAGTAGCTATACATATGTCTCATACCTTTTGAGTGACGTTTCTTGCATCAGTGGGATCCGTTTGTAATTCAGGATTGAGTACTGCTAGTTCCAACCTGCCCTCAAGAGAATAATACCTGACCATGACCTTGGCACAGAGCTCATACTGTTCGGGCTGGGTGCGTGCACGAGCAACAGGTAAGGGCCTGCAAACGGAAGCGTGGCAGTCTGTGGGAGAGCAATCGCGCTCTACCGAATGAAAGTCAATTTGTCGGATGTAACAGTCAGTTTGCACGAAATCTTCGGTCTCGAGGTGAGGAACGACTAAAATGTGGCTAAAAGCTAGGACGATAGCAAAACCCCCAACAAGGGCTGCAACACTGGCCAAAACAGTACACCACTTGCAGCAAAACTGACGGTCATTTTGGACAGTTTTTCTCTTGATTGTCACTGAAGCAACTGTCGTGACAGCTGCATTGCTTTGTGTCGTGTCCTGCTCCATTGGGGTCACAATAACGATCTTAGAATCCTCCAAAGAAATTGGTTCCTCACTCATTGGTTTCATCAACGGCAAACTCTTCCTTAGGCGAGTAAAAATAGATCCCTCACGTGGCTTTGATCTTTGGGATAACTAGAAAAAGAGTTTGTTCTGAAAAGGGAATGAGCAAAAACAGGGTCCCTCATGAATACTGCAAACATTAACTTAATTGTGACAGCAGCTCCTAATTTAGCAACTTCCTTTGTGGGATGGATGAGAGGTAAGCTCCTTTTTCTTAGTCGAAGTAATCCATTTTTCTTTAGATGAAGCGCACCTTATTGACAGATTGAGTGGTGATGGTGCAAGGCTGCTGTCCTTCTCCACAGTTATCCACAGATTCGCATGTGCCTAGTGCCTGTGGTTCTGCCCAGCAGCAATGGTCACTGCCCAGCAGCAATGGTCACTGCCCAGCAGCAATGGTGACCACAGGCATCAGATGGTGACAAGCTGGGGTGATGCTTTGATGGGTCATCTGTTGCTGGATGCGAACGCCTAATGACTGGCGTTTATGGCGCAACGGAGGCGGACCAAATGCTGCGTGGCTTAACTGGGCGCCAACTGAAGGCTGGTTGCCATGAGGCGCTCTGCCTGGGCTGGCTGTGTGAGGTGGCTGTTTCAGCTGGCTCTTTGAGCCTAGTGGATGTGAGCTGTGGTGTGTATAGCCTTTCAGTGAGCTGTGCAGCTGTGAGCCCATGGCAGCGGCCGGTTTTGGCCAGAATATGTCACCTGCTTCCAAGGCATAATGCATCCACTATTTTGCTTTATCCCACTTTTTAAAAAGCATATGACTGTTCATAGTGATACCAACAATGCCCCCCAAATGAATGACTCACTGTGCCTAGCACAATGGTTACCAAGTGAGTTGGACAAGCACTGAAAATAACTAAATGAAGTGGTCATGTGACGTAGATCATTGCTTTGTTTTGTGAAACAATTGTCCAAAAGCTATTCAGTTTGCTCAACCAGTCAGTTGTTAATTTTGACCAACAGAGGTATTATCCTAAGATGTTGATTACTATGTTTTATAAACAGTCAGGTTTGGCTGGTGATATTCAATGGTCTTTCACTGCTTAAACCTACTAACAATAACAACCAATGTGACGTGGCAGAAGCACTTTGAAAGACTGAAAAATGTTGGACTGTTTGCCAGTGTAACCAATTTTCTGCTAGGCACTATAAACATCTATGGGCCTATAAAACGTCAATTTCATGGACTTGGAAACTTGAATCCATCAGCCAATGAGAGTCCTGCGTCCACATGACGTAATCTCGAGTTTAGTTTCCAAGTCGATAAGTTTAGCTGTAATTTGTCTGCATTTTAGTCATCATCAGGAATTGTTTAAGTATATTTACCATGTTTAAAGTACCTAAATTATTCATCATCAGGTATTGTTTAAGTATATTTACCATGCTTAAAGTACTTAATTATTCATGATGATGATATACACTACCTTGCATTGGTGCGAAAACACTTGTGACTGAAATTGAGACTTCCAATGATCAAAGTAGAAATAAACTCATCCACTTGCTCAGGACATAATGATAATGAATGTATTTTATGATAAATTTAATAAAAGAAACGACAACTATAATAAATTTGTTATCATTGTGTGATATACCTGTTAGTCAAAATCACACATGAGTGATCAGTCATTCTGGACATAGTTCAGATGATTGAAGTAAAAAGCGTCAGAAAACTTTGTCAAAATATCTTAAAAGTTAGCTGCGCCTGACTTTCTAATGAAAGATATACAATGGGGCTCTTTGGCAGTGCATAGACCTCATTTCTTATGTCTCAATGCTATTGGGTCTGAAGGTTAGTCATTTTGTATGACCAGCTGCCAGCAGATGTAATGATGAGATGATAAGGCTTGGAGTCCGGGCGTAGCTCAGAGGTAGCGCTCTGGGCTTCCAACCGCTGGGTCCCCGAGTCTAAGTTGGATGGATGTTTCATCCATCATCTCATTGCTGCATATATAAACAGGGACATTTTCACGGGTCCTACTGACACTGCTGACATCAGAGGCTTTAATTTTTCCCTTCTTCCTGACGTCAGGATGCCTACAACTTGGCATCCTTAATGACCGTCAGGGATAACCCAGAACTGAGGACTTACTGCACTTCAGTAATGCAGTTTTTGCTTGGTTCCTGATGTCAAGATGCTTACAATATGTCATCTTTACGGACTTACTGACAATCATAGATGTCAGCAATATACAACTTTTATTTTGTGCCTGACGTTGGGATGCATAAATATTGTCATCCATACTGACTGTCAGAAGAATCAAATTCTTGGGCCTTCTGACATATCACAGGTTTTTTGTTGAATGTATGTTCAAGATGTCTGGATGGGAGCAAAATTGCATCCATACTGACATTGAAGATGAGGTCATTATCAAAGATTCATGGTCACATAAACAATATACCCTTACATTTGTATGGCACTTCAATGCCAACAGCAAAGCACAGTTTGTTTTGGTATGTGCCTGAATGATGCAAGATATCATGAAAAACAAAAACAATAGCTACACAGAAAAGTTGAAAATATATTTAATGACCATGGCTTCCTTTTTTCCAATATATTGAACAAATATGTTTTTTAAAACATTTACAGCATTAAACGGTCATAAACATTATACAATTTACAAGTAAAACATTTTTAAACAAGCACACAACTGACGTTTTCTCTACATTTCGAATATCCAAAATTATTACGCAACTTTATAAAACCAAACAACAGACACATCACATACTGAAGCACAACTAATTTGACAATACTCATTATTTTTGTTTCATTCGCCTATTTCTTTCTACCAGGAAAATTTTCAAGTGCAGCATTACATCGTCAGGTTTCATATATGCTATTTGCTTGCTCGAATTACGCAGGTCAGCATTGGCCTGTTCATTCACTTGAGTGTTCAGTGATTTGATGGCTGGATCGAAGTTGTACAAACTGGTACTATAACCAAGTGTGTAGTATTTTGAGCACTGTGCTGACAGTCAGTATGCAAGTAAATTCCTAGGCTCCGCCATTGCTTTGCTGTAGCTATCATTGTCAGGATGATATCTGATCTGGATGTGATACTGACGTCAGGGAATATTGCACAGACCAGTCATCCTGACGGTCTGTTGGGCCTGTAAAATGTTCCCATACTGACGATCAGTAAAACTGTTAATAAGATGCTATACTACCGTCAGTAAGACTAAACTTCATGGGTCATTCTGACGGTCAGTAATGTTCACAAAATTAAGTATTTCTGATGTCAGCTGATGTCAGTAGGTCAGCAGCACCCCATTTTTGGTCCCTGTTTTTAGCTGCATTGCTATGGCCCCTGCCTGTCCTAATTAGCCCAACAGGTACAGAAATACAGGACATAAAGCCCTAATCACCCACCCAACCTTAGAGTCCACACCATGTTACACATTTACCCCATGGGTTTTTATTTTTTTACTTGCCTCAGCATAGCCACTAGATTATCACTATACACGAGGCACATCAAATTTAATGTCTCATGTGATCGACATCCAGCTGAGATGTAGCTCATGAAGAGTGCCCTGGCACGGTATCTAACCCGGGTCCCAGGATCTTCAGCAGAGCTGGCCAATGTGGAATTGGTGGATGCCTTAACCATTAGGCAGCCCGGCTGCTATGCAGCTGTATGCTGAGATTGGCTTGGTCTTATGAAATAAAAGAAAAAAATTTCCCTTCAGATATAGGACATAGTAGGTCCCATTATCCTTATTGTGATATCAGCAAGATATGAATGATATGCTTGCGTTTCTATGGTGACACCCTGCTGAAAGGAGGAAAAAGTCTCGTATGAGTAGCCTAGATGTAAGAATTTTTTTTTGTCAGCCTTTTACTGCACACATCAAGCCCTTCACCTGCTGGCTCAGCACAGTTCTGCATCTCCATGGTAATCCAACACGTGTATTCAAGAATAGAATGCAGGAGACAAACAAGATGGAAATATTCATAGCGTGAAATTCATCTTGGACTGCATGAAGATCCATGTTTGCTGAGCAACATCTGGTTGTGAAATGTTGAATTCAGCAGTGCATAATTCAACTATGGTACTCCCTAAGATGATTTAAATATCAAGTGCTCTCCATAGTCATAGTCATCTTGTGAGAGAATATTATTCTGGGGGCTGAAGCTCAAAAGAGGCTTAGTTTTTGAGTTAGTTCAACACATGAGGGCGCCACATGAATTTGGTATCTGAAAGAGGACATCTTCTAGTTTCACGAAACATGGTTTTTAAGTTCCATCAGGGGCAAAGTTTTGCAATATGGCGGTTAAAGGTCAATGACCTCTGTAATCTACTACAACAAAGGTCAGTGATTATGAATATTCATAAGGAAAATGTCCTGACAACATTTAAAAATGTTTGTCACTTTAAAACTACATTTTTCTTACTTGCTGCCCAATAAAAAGAGGTCAAGGTCTGAGCGAAAAAGGCACTTGGATGAAAAGGAATGGTGTTGAACCTGGACCTATTTTCACCTGTACTTTTTACAGTGTCTCTAGGAAGCAGATGACCTGGCTTTGATATCAGAAACACAGACTGCCTTATACAAAATTAAATAGTTTGATGTTTTTGTCACAATTGTGTACAAACTGAAGAATATGTGTCAATACAAACAAACTGGTGTTATGCATTTAGAAATAGTAGAGTTAACAGAAGAAAAGTGTCATTTGAAGCAATACATTACACATACCAAATTTAGGTATCTTATGTATTTTAATCACTATTTATAACTTTTTTATCTGCACCGTGGACTATCAGTTTTTTTTATGTCTAGTGTGAATAAAATGCATTCTTATTTTTATTATCCAGTAAGGCTATAAAACCTTAGTACAGTATAATTCAGTCTTTTATAAGCTAGACTGAGCTAGACAGACCTAGACTGAGCTAGACAGAGCTAGACAGAGCTAGACAGACCTAGACTGAGCTACACTGAGCTACACTGAGCTAGAATGAGCTACACCACTCTTTTAAAAGCAATTGCTATCTGCACTAAGCCATATCATCCAGCTGTTTGTGTTATGTTCATTAAATTCTTGTAAATACTTGGGCCACATATGAAATATATTTGATTTTAATGCACGTATGAACTATAATACAAGTCACATTAAGAAGTTAAAACGATTCTTTTACAAAGTAGACTTTTAGTTGAGCCAACTCTGTTTAGGTGCCTCAAGCTAACCAGCTATGGCTTTTTATAGCTATAATAGCTGCTTATTGTATAAAGAATATTTACAGTTCTGTGCTCTTAAGATCACATACCCAAAACTCTCCTATCAAGCAACACTAGAAAAGTCCAATTTACAAAATCTCCAAGCCAGAAGAGCTTTAATCTGTGAAAACTTCTTCACGACCATTATTTATGGAATGACTTTCAATTTAAATTTTGCCATTTAATTTTTGTATTTTCAAGCTGCTAATCATTCAAGAAATACGCTGTTTTTCAATTACTAACCCATTCTAAAGAAGTACTTTTAATTAAAATCCCAGGGTATGCTTGTCAGTAAATATTTTCTAACTGTATCTTATAAAGAGTTACGGGCGCTGAGGTGAGAATGGTTGTGATAATTGCTCACACAACTTAGTACACTGAATTATGCAGTCCATGTATTTTTTGTGTGTGTTGATTTTAGGTATGTAAGGAAACACATTCGAATCATATGATCAACTGAGGTTATGCACTAAAAACTGTGCAGACAGTGCATGGCTGATTACATCGTGGGTCGATGTACTGGACTTCCACATGGAAATTTCAAATTATTTATGAATTAATTGTTTAATCCTCTTTCTATATATGTTATGCAAAGCCACTCCTGGCCAGCACTGTGTCAACAACATTGAATTGCTCAAAACAAAGGGCGATGTCAATATCATTAAGAAAAGAAAATGGATTTCCTTTTGTGTAAATGTATTCAAATCTAGCCTGGCAGCAGTCAGTTCTGTCATTTTTCGTGGTATTTTGCAACAGGTTGAGGCCGTTCAACTATCACTATTTCACATCATTGAAAATGAGTAATTATTTTTTATTGGCGATGACCAAGTCACATAATGATAACATTAAAATGTTTTTTAGAAGCAGACATTTTTGATTCACTGCATGAAAATGTTGATTAGTAATAGTGTGTGCACGAATTACTTTTCAGTATAACATAGATTCAGGTAGGTCGGAAGGCTATTAAACAGCGTGCACATATAATCCCACGAAAACTATAAAGAATGCTGCATGGCCCTCATCTAATAGTGGATTTTCACGGAAGGTTCTCTATATGTCCACTAGGTGGCTAAGACAGAATACTGCAATTCTATTGGCTTAAAAAGTTCCCACCCTTGACTGCGATTGGCTGAAGCAAAGTGCATCCTAGCAGCAGTATTTTTAGTTCATTTTAAATAGTGTATATTTGACTTTATCATTGAGTTGATGTTTGTTATTTTTCTGAGAAAGTTATATTTATGGAATCAGTTAGTTATGATCTATGTCTGAAAAGCAAAATGAGTAAGAAGAGGAGAGGAAAGACTTATATCCTGCTGAATTCAGGGCTGTTCAGTGAAAAGGCTCTATTCAAATCAACACTTAATTCCATTTGAATGTCTTTTTGGATGCAACACAGTTGGATGCTTGGCTCAGGTTATGACTTCCGTTACTATCAGCAATATGCTTATCAACAACATCAAAACAGGTGTGTATATCAATAAGACATTCCTGAAACTTCAATTATCTGATTTATCATCATAATTATCATTAATCAATAGCCTTTTTGTTACATTGGTACCTGAATTTCTCCTGGGAACATTTATCTGAGAAAATCACAGCAATTGATTGCCATGGCAATCTAGGCTGAATTGGACATCCTCTGATTCATTGGCTTGTCTGATTACAACACTGGAGGCTGATGAAAACTGCTAATTCAAGGCAGAGAATGTAAGAGGCAATTGTCTGCAATATTTGTC
Source organism: Alitta virens (assembly GCA_932294295.1). Taxonomy (NCBI): domain Eukaryota; kingdom Metazoa; phylum Annelida; class Polychaeta; order Phyllodocida; family Nereididae; genus Alitta; species Alitta virens. The sequence continues at coordinate 66,824,698 of OW028575.1, read as the reverse complement.
ACAATAGACAACATTCAGGCAATGTTAAAAAACAATGGCCCAATTTTGTCTGGTTTCAGAAAGAAGTATGAAAAATGTAATTTGCTCAAATTGGCAGACTAATTGTCAACAAGGAGTATGAAGCATCACTGAAATGAAAAAGATATGTCATCTGCATTGTCTGTAATAGATTGAATGAGCTAGATACAACATAAAACATGATATAGCCATGTTAAAGGATGTATGGACAAAAGAGATGGATAATAAAAAAATACATATAATTATCTTAAATGTCAGGGAAAGAGCGAAAAAACAAAAACAAAAAACACAAAAACTAGAAAAAACTCTTATACACACCAACTTGAGAAAATTGTGTATTACATAGATTTATCCCCCTAAAGTGTTCCCATCAAAAACATCACATCACGTCATATTTTAGCTCAGGATATTAAGTTTCATTCTGTATCCCACGGGATGCTGCCCTATATTGTCTTCTGTCCACTCAGCCATTAAGGTTAATGGACTCATATCACACTGCATATGAAATAATATTACCGTGGATTAGTTTCTATATTTCAATTTCATGGACGTGAAGTAAATTATGGGATTAATTATTAAGAACGAGATCATAGGCTCTCAGTGTTTGTTATATTTAAACAGCAAGTGGAAACTGCTTTCATGGAGGTCACGGTATGTGCAGCAATCCCCCTGAAAAGGTCTTTGAGTTAACAAGGAAGAGCACTTAGGGGAACAGCACCTCCTTGCATCACTCCGTCTTACATGTGCCAGGCTATTTGCACCAATATCATAACCATTAGGGAAACCTGAATGGAAGTGGAAGGGGAGTTACAATTACTGCTAGAGTATTTTTTCTAGTTTTATATAAATTTAATGCATAATGTAACGTTAATAGGTTTGAGAAATTTTAAAATCTAAAGAAACAATCTGAGACACTCAGCAGGAGGCCTCTCTATATTGAAAATACAAAACACCATCTCACTATTGAAAAAAAAAAAAGAGGAAAAAAAGAAACTTATCCAGCGTCATAAATATACCTTTATATTAAAGCCAATAGAAGGACAATAAAGCCATTGGCATTTTACAGTATTGGGGCTCGAATCTGGGCACAGACACTCTCCAGCCGAATGTTACTTGCATCAGACATTAAATTGGCAGTGCCTTGTACTCGGGCCTATATATATATATATATTTATTTGATTCATACACATTTAGTATACATATTAATCAAGATTATAATATTTTAAAGTATTATAGAGAGTGTCCAAATGCTAAATTGAATTTATTACAAATGAATGTCAATGCTGAGGTAAGTGAAAATTTCCACAAAATATTGTAATATTGCCTCCTCGCCCTCTTTAATTCAATTAAGCCCACGTGACAGTACTTGCCTTGGAAGACTGAAAAACCCTTATTCTAATGAGGTCAATTAATCTTCGTTCCATTAGTGTTAAAATTTATGAATAATTAGTAATCATCTCTCGTGTACATTCATTATCAGCACTGATGGTGCTACCCATTTTAAATATATTTTATGTACCACTTCTAAATGTCTAGTGTTGTGTTACTATCCTCACGAATTACACGATGCAGCCACTTGCAAGCGTCTACACAGCAGGAAAAGCAGGTTGTTGCTCCAGCATCATTAAGGTGGCCGCCATTTTGGTGACGTGACTGCAGAGACCCCTAGAGCAGACAGGTCATGTCCTTATTTTCCTGCAATTACGTTAGATTCGTGCCTCACAGGGCTAATACAAAGCTCCTGTAAGCTCTATTAATATTTGAGGATCGCTACAGGAACCAAGGTCTATCTTAGTCACTTTGACATAGTATGTATTCCTCCGGCAATTTTGACCCTTGGTATCAAATTTCGAAAAAAACTCCACAAGAAAGATCTTGTCAATAAAGCTTCGTGCAAAATATGTACAGGGACTGTTTTCCTTGAAGGCTTGAGATGAGTTGGCTGGCTATTCTCATATTTTGTCTTCTATAGCTAGATGACCTACCGCGTATCATTCCGCCTCAATAAAATGAAAACCCAATGGTATCCACATAATTTGACAATCCTTTTGACCAGAGCACATGGTGACTGGTGACCTTTATTCATTTCTTTTTGTCTTTGTGGAGACAACAAAACAGATACCATATGTGGTATTGAAATGTGACCGGGGTCACGTTTATTTTCGTCAAAAAACAATTACAATGGAATTGTTGTGACAGTCAGCAGTAGGCTGAAAGTCCATGGAAATATATAATAAAATGAGGGTGTGGCAGCATTTAAAAAAATAGCCAAAAGCTGAGCACGCTCAGTTGGATTTGCCAATCCAGCGGCTGTACCTTTTCACAAAGGAATGACCAACTATAACGGCAGTAGGGCCATCCATAACTGCTCAAATTGATAGGAATAGTCTCCCATATAAAGCTGTGATGTTTGAGACGAGCTAGCTGGTGGAAAAATGTAGATAACTGTAATATTTAAGGACAAACCTTGGATGGTGTGAAAAGGTGAATTGTTGTCATATAAACTGATCACGTGACAGGAAGAATTGTATTGTTTGAGAGGGGTCATGTGATCACTTGTCATGCGACTTCTATAAATAGATTTATTTGCTGTCTCCAAGATGATGTTTTAGCAAAAATTGTGTTATATGTCAGTAAACACTTTTTTGGCCTCTCTATGTTGATGAGACATCCCCAGTAGAAAAACAACCTGTCCAGCTTGACCCAGATAGCAGCTGACTCAGCAACAGCAGAAAATTTGAAACCAGCAGAATTTTGGACCCGTGGGTCCAAAACTGAGCTGCACAAAAACTCCATAAAGGTTGTTTTCTTGTATTCTTAGTTTGATGAATGGATAAGTTACTCTTTCTACTCGTCATTGCATGCTGAATGTATCACAAAATAAGCTAAATTTAGGGATACTGCAGAAGGGAGTTTTAGAAATTATAGTATCATGTAAAATTACTAAATTTAGGCAAGCAGTCCTTCACTGTAAAAAATGGTCAGCGCGATAAATATATATATATATTGAGAGCTATTGGGCTGAACCAGCAACTGATGTATATTTGAGTTATGAAAGCTTAAAAATATTGATCGAACAGATATCTCTTCAGTTCAACTCAAATGGCTTATTTATCACAGATTATGAAAAATATTGATCTAATGTAGCTCGAACAAATACTTGGCAAATATACAGTTTTTTGTTGTGATAACATTTTCTATCATGTCTTGACTTTCAGCTCAAATGCATCCACTTGAAACAAGTATTACATTTTTTTTAGTAAGAATAGCATCGACTCTGTGTTGTCACCTATAAGCTAAGCGACCTAATTATGGACATTCTTTGCTAGTTTACCCAGTTAATGTATGTATGTATAATTTATTTAAAGTCGTATATGGTCAGATTACATGGTAATCAAAGGTACATACTTCTGTACGACAAAAAAATCAAAAAAAAAAAAAAAAATATATAAAAATGGAAGTAAATAAATAAAATCAAAGAGTAAGTAAGAAAATAAAAAGAAAGATTGGTTAAAATAGGTAGCCAATAGGCTGAGTATAGACTTGAGAAATCTGCCCTTAAAAAAACTAGAGAAATTGATTAATATTTTTTTAGTTTAAGCAATTTTTCCGAATTGCCTTCTTGTCAGAAAAAAAATTGCGCAAACTCAGCGCATAAACATCTAATTATTTTGTAATTTCATTTTTAGACCTTTAATACCATAAGCCAGCCTATAGGCTATGAGAGAAATTGATTAATTTACTTTAGACAGTAAACGAGCAAAACATGTACATAATTATGTCGCTGGGCTGTGAGGTGACGAAACACAGTGGTAGTAGTGGAGAAATTCCCACAGACCAGTGCCTTCATGGTGTAATGGTGAGTATGCTGGCTTCCTGCATCACAGTGCCTCGGTTCTAATCGCAAAGGGAACGTTTTCCACTTGTTTTTGCATAATGCAGTTAAAGTATTATGTTTGTTTTAATCATGACAGCATGGAGTAATCATTTGTAGTAGGTCAATATACATCTGCCGTCTGATGCAGAGGTAATGGGTTCAAATCCTTTTGGCATCCTGGGTCTCAGCCACTGACCTGCATATCGATATGCACAGTCAGTGGTCTCAGCGTGTGAGGGGGAGTTTTGTAAGATAATAATACTTGTTTAAGCATTTATTATCTACCAAAATGTGGCATACTGATTGACAACTATACTGGGGACTTTATTTATTAACACCAAATGGAATTCAGGCTTGATTCTGACAACAAATTGCTTAATTAAGTTAACAGCAAATCTGCTATTATATATAGTTTAGTGTAGGTTGTTAGGCAGGCAGGTAGGTAGGTCGTAGGTTCAAATCCCACTGTCACTATGCATCATGCATGCTTGAATCAGAGAACTCTCAGACAACTTGTCAGTAAATGTTTTATTATTTGGTAATGGGGTATGTGAAACACACTTATAAATATATATACGGATTTATTGATTAAGTAATTTTACCAATACCTGAGGCTATTATTGTGAAACATAGCCAGAATAATTAAGCCAAGTTATCATGAAAATTCATTGGGGTTACAAGTTAACACCTTCATGATTTTGCCGAAGATCTATCACAATAGCATAGTCTTGGAGTATCATCAGAAGTCGTCTTTATGATCGGGAAGCACCTTAGTGCATCGTAGCCAATCTGTACATTTCGTCAGAAGTTGGGAAGTGCAAAAATGTTGTTTTTACTGAATTCAAAACATATTTTTTTTACCTAGGGTTGCCATAGGACGTCATAGCAGGTCGGAGGGCTGAAAGATAAAGTCAAATGAGGTCGTAGAATGTCGTAGGACGTCATAGATAGCATCGTTACCCATCGCCATGCTACGTAGCTGATCTTGGTATAACGAGGGACTACGAATATATGACTTTGCCACGATAAGCTACGTTCTGTGACGAAGTACATATCCGTAGTGAATATTAGCCCTCCTCATATAATTGTAGGCACACCATGGGTCCTTGGGTAATTCAGATAAACTACCACTGATGAGAGTAATTTCCATATTGTGTTTGAATCTAATTGATTTAATGTACATTATTTAATATGAATGGATCTCTCCAGGTGGCCTCACGCTAGCGATAATATATATTATCTTATTAGTGAGGTCTCTTTGTGTGACTGTTGTGAATATAATGAAAAATACTAATTTATATCTTTATGCTAAATAAAATAATCTAAATCTGAAACTGGCTCCTTGGTGTTTTTAAATGATTCGCAGCTTTGTCGTTGCTCTTCCTAGCAGGCCGTAGCTAATTAACATTATTTGGGGATTAATCATAAATATATTTAAGGGCCAAGAATGACGACGACATTGAGATCGTCATCAATCGGCGCCTAATCGTAAAAGTGTGAACTGG